>PVKS010001750.1:0-122929 GCA_004027875.1 Aplodontia rufa
GAACCCAGGTCCTTGAGCATGCTAGGCAAGGGCACTACCACTGAGCCACAGCCTCAGGCCAAAATACAGAGATATTTTAAAGGACGAAACCAATGACATCTAACTTAAGTAACACACCACATGTGTTACTGAGTTTTTGAGTGGCTCAATAACATTTTGAGACACCGATTTTGTGCTTTTTAAAAAAGTCTATGTATTGAACAGGAAAAGCATTGATGTATCCTGCACAGCTGAGATCTGGACCAGAGCTGTGAGCTGTGACGAAATCTCGCCGATGACAAACTGAGGCTGGGGAATGATGTGACTCAGGCAAGCTCTTACAAGGACGGTCACTTACCATGCATATTTGCAGAAGGCCCAACATACGTCAGTGCTTGTACCTTTTTCTTTTTCTTTTTCTTTTTTTTTTTTTTAAGAGAGAGGGACAGTGAGAGAGACAGAAAGAGAGAATCAATTTTGTTTAGTTTTTCATGTGGTTTTCGTTGCTCTGACACTTCATTGTGTATGTGGTGCTGGGCTTTGAACCCGCGACCTCGCACATGCTAGGCAAGCACCGTAACCGCTGAGTCCCTGCTCCAGCCCCAGCACTGGACACTCTTAAGATTGGTCCTTGTGTGACCTTCTCAATACTGTCCTACCCTATGGAAGAGGAAACTGAGGCACAGGGTTCTGGATTACACCACTATGTAGCTGACCCGGGATAGCCAAATATGTACTTTCCAAAGCCACACTGTCCCTGCCACTGGTCCCTTGCAGCAGGTGGCCTATAGCTTCCTTTGGATTTCCTCCTATCAGATCTAACCTGTTCCCCACCTGAGTGTGTCCCCTAACCTGAGAGATGAGGGCAGCTAGCTCTGCATGACCAGCACAAGCTCATAAAAGATGCTCAAGAAAGGTACTTGAGTTGGCTTCGTTGGTGCTTGCACTGGAGTGCCAAGGTGGGGAGGATACTTGGGCCCTGAGTTGTTTTGCTCACTTTTGTGGGCCAGTCCCCAAGCACAAGCAGTCCAGTCCAACGGGGGTCATCCCCACCTGGTACCAGGTAACCAGTGATGAAATCTTATCATGGCTTTTCTAAAAGCTTTTTGTAGTTCTTGGCCTGCCCTCTGCAAATAACCTCTCTCTATGCCCTCTGGGGTGGAGCTCCAGGGTGCCCTTGAAAGCTCTTAGAAAGATGCCAACTGTGTGAACAAACAGAACAACCAGTACTAAGCGACCGTTTCTATTGGCTTTGAGGGCCATTTTCAGGTGGCAGAAGTGGCCGCATCCACATCCAGGATCATTGTCCAGGAGAGGTTGCTGCTGGGTCAGGCTGGGCCATTGGCAACATGGAGCAGAGTGGCGTGACCCTCTCTTTCTTCTGAAGGTGGTGACCTCAGTGGGTCCAAGCCCTGGACACTGCAGACAGGTGTGACTGTCCTGAGCAGGGCCCAGAGGTTGGAAGGAGTGAGGAGGAGCTGACGTGGCCTGGAAGCGTAGTGTGCTGTGTGATTGACCAGGGCCCTCCGGACAGCTTCAGGCCGCATCTGCAGCACATGCAAGCCCTCTCGCTCCACCTCTTCAGCTGCAAGATGTCATCCAGCTGTTGCCTGCTCTCCTCCTACTTCTCAAGAGCGATGGTGGTGGGGCTGGGTGGCTCAGCAGTTATGGTGCAAAGCACAAGGACGTGGGTTTTGAATGCCAGTACCACTTACACATGGAAGTATCAGAGCAATGAGAGCCAAAGGAAAAACTAAATAAAATGGATTCTCTCTTAAAAAAAAAAAAGGAAGAAAGACAAGAAAAAAGAAATCCCGCTTCTGAAAAAAAAAAGGAGTGCTGGCAGGACCTTCAGTTTATTCATCTGCTTAACCGAATATTCCTTGAACAGCTCTGTGCCGCACATAGGTACCTGTCCTATAGGGAACACAACAGGAAACAAGCTGGACCACTTAGCGCTGGTTTTGCCCTCTACTTGGGGAGTGAGTACCACAGAGACAGCTGCATGTGGTCACCTCTCAGGGACATGAGGAGCACGGTGTTCTCTCTCCTGAAAACCTGGCTGGTGACTCTATGAAGGGACACAGATATTGGGGGACGTTGCCATAGTGGGGTTGGAGCTGGTTGTCCTCCTAACTTCTGTTCAAGCCCTCAGGACTCCTGCTGCCTGTACTGCTGAGGCTCCCTCTGGAGGTCTTAACGAAGCAAATGTGTGAAATTTTGGAGTCTGCCCCTCTTAGAGGGACCAACGTGTCCAGATCCGTCCAACGTTTGCCCTTTGGCAGCCTCAGCCTGTCTCCTCCCACTTTCCAGGCCTCTTGCATGCAGGGGTCTGTCTTCCAGGTGGTAGGCAGCTGTCACCATGTTCTATACACCTGTGACCCTGAAATCCTTGCCTTCCTATTTTGCCCACGCCATCCCGACTTAATCCTGACTTTCCAGTCTGTAGCCTCTCATCAGCCCTGGGATGTGAACTTCTCTACCAATTTAATGGCTGCTCTCTTTGGTTTCCTTAATCTTTCTCTGGCTACAGGGTGGAGAGTCCCTTCTGGCCTGGGCTCCTACAGGGTCTGCTTGGCACAACCCTCTGGATGTGCACCTCTCCCTGCATGCTTGGGTGGGACTTGAAGGAGTCTTGGCAGATCCTGTCCCCTAAGCCTGACCATCACCTCCTATTCCCCTCCTTCCCCTCCATGCGGGACACATAGGCCTTCCCAGCTCAATCCTCCCCGTTCTTCCCATGTGTGAGCCGACATTTACCTCTCACCTCTCCACACCCATCTAATGTGGTCCCAAGGGGTGCACAAGCCTCTGCCCTCTCTTTTAAGACTGTGCTCTGGGGCTGGAGCAGTGGCTCAGTGGTGAGAGTGCTTGCCTGGCATGCACGAGGACATGGGTTGGAACCCCAGCACCACATACACAACGAATTGCCGGAGCAATGAAAGCCACATGAAAAACTAAATGAAATTGATTTGCCCCCTCTGCTGTTGCTCTTAAAAAAAAAAAAAAAAAAAAGGAAGACCGTGCTCTGGGCTCTGCCAGAGCTCAGAACATGCCTGCTCTGTGCTCTGAACCCCGAAATCCACTCACTGGGGTGATGGAGAAAGCAGCTCTGCCTCAGATGCCACTTTGGAACTAGACTGAGTCCCTCCTAAAGAAGTGGACCAGGAGGCCTGAGCCAGGAGATTTCTGGGCAGGGCAGGCTGCTACTTTCACTGAAGTTGAGCCCAGGGAGGGGAGGAAGTTGGGGCCTGGTGAGAACATGACTTTTACAAAGCAGGTGGACCGTGAAACAGGTTCCTGGCAGTAGCCCCACCTGGGCTGACTCAGAAGTCCAGCCTGGAGGGGAAATCAGGTCAGAGGGGCCTGTGTTGACATTTCCCAGCTTGAAGAGCAGGACTGTGTACCCTTCATCTTTGAAGTTCCCAGGGTGGTAGACTTTGTGGCTGTTATCAGTGTGGGTCTTAGGTAGTCTGGGTACTATCTCACTGTGTGTGTGTGGAGTGGTCTGAAATCGGGGACTGACTCTAGAGTCTGGGCATCCAGCCAGAGGGAACCCCGATTCTCTATAAAGGCTGTGAGGATGGGCACTGACTGGAGTGGTAGCCACCTGTGGTCCAAGATGAAGTGCCTCGTGGTGCTCCTTGCGGTCCTTGCTTTGTCCCAGGGCAGGAGTGTTACCAGGTGAATATGAGACCCTGCGGAGGGCATCGCATGTATTGTCTCTGGGTCATCTACCCCTACCCCTGGACTTTCAGCCATTTGCTCCTCTGGGGAGTCTTGGGAGGAAATGCTGTTGATTCTAGAATAGTCACTTCCTGTGGGTCTTGCCTTTGCATGTTTCCTCTGGGGTGCCTCTTAGGACAGGGAGTCAGATGGGCGGCCCAGGGAGATGAGCACCTGGCTGCTGGAGTCAAGCTGTCTGGCATTTGATCGCCAGCTCTGTCGTTACCTGGATTCTCTGTGCCTCAGTTTCCTCATCTGTTGTAAAATTAAATAGCAGTGTACATCTCATAAGGCTGCTATAAGCCTTGTATGAGCTAATATTCTTATTTTTATGTTTAGTACCTGGGAATGAACTCAGGGTTATTTAACCACTGAGCTACAGGCTCAGCCTTTCTTTTATTTTATTTTTCAAATTTTGAGACAGGGTCTTGCTATATTGCTTAGAGCCTCATTGGCTTGCTGAGGCTGGCCTTGAACTTAAAATCCTCCTGAGCTGTTGGGATTACAAGCAAGTGCCACTGTGCCTGGCTGAGCTAATATTTTAAAATGCTTTTAGCTAGTATCTGACATACTATAAAAGCTATATATGCATTCATTAAAAAAATAGAGTTCTCTGCCTATGAAGTCCTCTGAGGATGAAGTTCAAGTTCAGGGTCTCCTTCAAAAATGATAGCTGATATTTATTGAGCTGTTTGCTATGAGATACCAGGCACTTAAACAGGTCTTTACTTATACTATTACCAATCCTCATGGCTATTGTTCAGGGAGGGAGGGAGGACCCCTGAGCTGCCCAAGGCCATATAGCTAGTAACTGAGGAGCCGGATCTTGGCCTCAGGCAGACCTCCACCCTTGCTGTGATATCATTACCTCCAGGTGCTCAGGTTTGAGTCCTGTCAAAGCTAGAGCACAGGGAAGTCTGAGTCCCTCCCCAGGGAAGCTCGATGTCTGAAAAGGAGTAAGGGTGCCTTTAACCAGTCATGGTGGTCCTAAATATGAAGTCCCATGTCCCTGGGGGTGTTGGCAGTCATAGTCCAGGGACCAGAGATGGAGCTGGAGCTGGGCACTCCCTGGTAACTGGAGCCTCCAGGAAGCTGCTGACCCCCTTCAGCACCAAGGGGTCTGCTGCCTTCTGGAGGATGCTGACTTCCCTCTCAGCTCAATAGAGGACCAGCTCCTTACCTGAGAGTCACCAGGCATTTAGCAATTAAATCCAGAGCCAATCAGGAACTGACACTGGAGCCAAGCAGAAAGCATTTGGGGGCCTGGACATGGGGACATAGGAAATGGTACCTGTGGGGCTTATGTCCTTACCTATTAACTGAGACAAAAGCTGAGAAAAATCTTGTGGACCTTTCATTTCTAAGGTCCTATCAGCAGTCAGATCTGAGAGCTGGGGGTGAGAGAAGAGGTCGTCATTCACCATAAGCTTCATCCATAAGGCAACCTGGGTCATGAACAACTTGAGAAAACCGTTCTCTCTGTGTCTTAAAATCCATGAGCATTGCTCCCAGAGTAGTTTTGAATCTGAGGTCTCAAGTCGTCCTTTAAACCAGCCCTATCACCTCTCAGAGGAGGAGCACATGTTTCTTAGAGGTGGAAGGAGCTGTGGCAATCTCCAAGCTCAACTTCAGTCTACAAGAGAGGACAGGTGAAACCACCTGGTTGATCACAAGCAGGGTCAGAAATGTAGCTGGGAAGCAAGGAGTTAAACCTTTTTACAGAAGAGGGACCTGAAGCTCAGAGGGCTTTGGGGAGCTACCAGCGTGAGGTTCAGAGAGATCTGGAGAATTTCTGAAGATGAATCTTGCAGGGCTTTGAGGAGCCACCTTGGTGAATATTAGAAGGCTTGGGGAAGCCAAGATGAAGTTCAGAGGGGTTGGGAAACTTCCCAAGTTGCCATGAACAGGGCGAACACGTTTCTGCTGTTTCCCCTCTTTCCTGTTCAGTTGCCTCCATCATCCAATACCTAAGCTGGATCAAGAGGTCCCTGGAGTCCCACCTCTGTGCTGAGAAATGCTATAAAAATTTTAACTGGCTTTAGGGCAAAGGGGTTAGCAAAGGGCAGGAGCATTGTCATAGCATGTGCCAGGGTGTGGGAGACATGGTTTTTCTCTCCAGATGTTGTGCTCCTGGAGGAGATTCTATCCTTTTTGCTATTATCTCCCCTGTGCCCTGTACAGTGTCTGGAATACAGTAGGTTTACCGCAAGAATTTGGTGACTGAATGAATGATAATATGTTTAGTATCTTTCAAACTTATTGAGTTGTAAAACTCCTTGGTGTGTTATAAAATAAATCTAGTGAGTCTCCACTAGCATTAAATAGAGAAAAGGAATAGGAAGTATTGGTTTGCTGCCCTTAGTAAGGGTAGGCATTAATCTGTGAACTGATGTAAAATATGTTTCTTACTGAGGGTTATGATAAAAAAAAAATGTTGGCCAGGCATGGTGCACACCTATAATCCCAGCTGCTCTGGAGGCTAAGGCAGGAGGATTGCAGCTTCAAGTTCAGCCTTAGCAACTTAGTGAGGCCCTAAGCAGCTTAGGGAGACCTTTGGCTCGGTGGCCAAGTGTCCCTGGGTTCAATCTCTAGTATCTCTTACTAGTAAGCGATAGTATCTCAGTCAATGGGTGGGTGATCAGAGGCTGGTCTGGGAACAGCAGTGTGGAGGTGATTTACAGAGTCCAGAGCTTCCCCATCATGAAATTTCTCTACCTCCTCAGGATCCCTCTGCACAAAGGGAAGTCACTGAGGAGCACCCTTCAGGATCTTGGGCTTCTGGAGGACTTTCTGAAGACACACGAGTCTGAGTTCAACAGGAAGAAATCCAGCATTGGGAAAGTGGCCCACGAGCCACTGACCAACTATCTAGATGTGAGTGGCTCTGCCCAGGCATGAATTCTTGTGCCCCTTGGTCCCTGCCTCCCTGGGGCTTTCTTTCTTTCAGGAACTGTGGAGCCATATTCCTGCCCTCAAATGGTTCCACAGTGGGCACCGTGGGCACAGGCAACACTCTGGACTTCAGGGCCCTGATGTCTCTGCTGGAAAGGTCTAAGCTCAGATGACCTTCAGCTTACGACATCCCTTGAAGGCTCATGATCCGTTCCTGATCCAACCTCAGGCTTGCCTTCCCAGCCCAGGAAGTCATGTCTTAGTCTGGGCTCAGCAGGGGGAGGAGGGGACAGCTGGTGCCCATTGAAGAATGGGCTGCCCAGGACCTGGGGGCCATCTTCCTTTCTCTCCCACCCAGGACCCAGGTGGGAACACCCTGTGCCCTCTTCCATTTTGAAGGTTGTGTCTCTCTCATCTGTTACTCTTGGCAGGAAACAGCCAGTCTTTCCCCCTTCTGTGCTCTCTTTTCTGTATCTAGGTCATCTTCACCTTTTCCTGTCCCCAGTGTTGGTTCTGAAATGAGGGGAGAGCTGGCAAAGGCAGGTGGGACTGGGTAGCGTGACTCAGGACACAGGGCCCTGCACCCAGCTGATGCCCTACCTCGGTGTCCAGCTTCTTTCTGCCCTGGCACGGGTGGCCCAGTCTCCCTCCCACGCAGGATTTAAGCTCTCTTCTGAGGCCTGTCTGACGCCGATTGCAGCCATGCTTGTAGGGTGCTGGGAGGACCAGGCCATGTGTGGCTGGGGGTGGGAGCATATATCAGGGCTTGAGATGAAGGACCCTCCCCAGAATCCTTCTTCTGTTTTTTTCCTCCCGGAACTCCAAGTCTCTGAGCAGAAAGCTCAGGGCCTACAAACCTGGACATGCTCCCTGCCCAGCATCGATCCTCCCCTCTCTGACCCAGAGCTGTCTGTCCTCAGAGTCAGTACTTTGGAAAGATCTACATTGGGACCCCACCCCAGGAGTTCACCGTGGTGTTTGACACGGGTTCTTCAAACCTCTGGGTGCCCTCTGTCTACTGCAACAGTGAAGCCTGCCGTGAGTGACCTCCCTGCCCTGGCCCACCCCACGCTCAGATCCACCCCGTGATCAGGATGGCAGGGAGGGGGTGGCTGAGGGTGGCAGGAGAGTGAACTTGACAGTCCCAGTCTCCTAGTTGTACCTCCTCTCCTTTCTCAGTCCTGCCAGATGGCCACAGACGGGCAATGTTTGAAAATTCTGGGTCTGATGTATAAAAGCGCCAGCTGGAAATTAATTAGGGAACGTAATTTGTTGTTACTTTTGTCCCTACTGGGAGCCAAGGCAGGCTCTTTACCCTGCTGGGTCCTCCATTTTTCTTCCTGTAAAATGGAGCTGTGACAGTGGTGATGGGAGGAAACTGAGAGGGCCTGTTGCCAATGAACCGTTTACCACTTTAGACACTTGCTTCTCAGCAGTCCTGCGAGGAGGGTGCTTTTTTTTTTTTTTTTTTTTTTTTGGTTGTTGTTGTTGTTTAAGAGAGAGGGACAGTGAGAGAGAGAGAAAAAAATCAAGTTTATTTAGTTTTTCATGTGGCGTTTGTTGCTCTGAGACTTCATTGTATACATGGTGCTGGGGTTTGAACTCTCGTACCTGTGTATGCCAGGCAAGCACTGTAACTGCTGAGCCACTGCTCCAGCCCCAAGGGTGCTCTTTTTATCTCCATTTCACAGATGAGGAAACCAAGGTTTGGAGAGGAAAGGGGATGTGGCTAAGATGCTTGGCTGGTACAAGTAAAATGTCCATGGGGACCATAGAGATGGGTGCTCCTTTCTGTTTTGTTTGGAAGCTACGCAGGTAGTTTCTGCTGGGACCTGAGGTGGGTGGCACAGCAAAGAATATTTTTTCTATTAAGCTGTGGGTCCAAGGCTGCAAAGAGAAGAAGCTGCTCATTTTTCAAAGAGAGAATAGCCAGTATTGGATTGTGTTCTTCTAGGAATAGGAGGGTCAGCCCTCGCTGGCACGGTCAAGTGAGACGGTAACTCTGAGATCCCCGCTAACACTGGGTCTGCGTTCCAGAAAACCACCGCCGCTTTGACCCATCCAAGTCCTCCACCTTCCAGAACCTGAACACATCCGTGTTTGTCCAGTATGCCACGGGCATCATGCTGGGCTTTCTGGGCTACGACACTGTCACCGTAAGTGGGGCCATGGACCGGTCAGTGCTCATGTTGACTTTCCCAGCAGCCACTTCCCCAGCCAGGCACCCTGGCTTAGATGGGCTGTACCTGGGCAGGTGCCAAGGCGCCTTTCATGCGCTGCTCACCTGGGGGGCTCAGTGGGTGAGGATTTGCGGAGGGATTTTAGCCCTCGGCCTGCAGAGGGCTGCCCCTTTTCCTTCTTCCTCTCCTTCCTCTGTCAGCCCTCAGGGTCCATCCTGAGAGCCTTCTCTGGGTCTGGATTTCCACCTCCCTAGTCCTTCCTCATGTGTGCTCAACAGGGTCCAGCATTCTGAGCTTGTACCACCTACTCTGCTGTTCATTCTACCCCATGAACACCCTTGCTACAGCTGGACCACCTCTGGCATCCCCCCTCCTCAGGGACCTGGCTGACTGGGGACCCTCCATGACAGTTTGTTATTTTTGGAACCAAACATACAGTGGGGAGCAAGAGGGATAGAGGGGCTGCCCCCCACGCTTACAGTCCAGTGGAGAGACAAGAGGTACTTAAGTCAGATGACTTTGAACAGAGCTGAGCGGCATGAACAGAATCAAACAGCCAGGCGTGGTAATGCACAGCTGTCATCCCAGCAACACAGGAGGCTGAGGCAGGAGGATTGCAGGTTCAAGGTCAGTCTCAGCAACTTAGTGAGACCCTATCGCAAATAAAAAATGAAAAGAACTGGGGATATGTCTCAGTGGGATCAATCCCTGTCCCCCCCCCCCCAAAAAGGAATGAAACTGAAAAGAGTGCTTGGGCTTTGGGGACAGAAATTTGGAGTCATGGTGGCCTGTTGCAGGCTAGAACACAAATGATGCAGTTCCAGAGGCCAGGCCTGAGAAGGACCAAAGGGGACACTGCAGCAGAGGGATTAACAAGTGCAGAGCCCCTGGGAGGAGAGGAGTCAGGGCTCTGAGAAAGAGGAAGACAAGAGCAGGTGAGCAGATGAGCTAAGGGGCTGGGAAGTGAGGTGAGGAGCAAGAGCCAGAGCCTGAGAATGGAGGTTTCCTGCTGAGCGCCTTTGGATGGAAGCTATAGCAAGGAGTGGCATGTCTTGACTTCTTTTTTTAAGAGAGTGACAGAGAAAGAAAAGTATCAATCAATTTTGTTTCTTTATTTTTTTCATCTGGTTTTTGTTTCTCCTTCACTTAGTTGTGCATGTGGTACTGGGATTTGAACCTGAGTCCTTGCACATGCCAGGCAAGCGCTCTAACACCTGAGCCACTGCTCCAGCCTCTTGACTTCCATCTTTATAGATCACTTTGGCTGCCTTGTATGGAAGGTAGATTATAAGGGGTCAGAGTGGGGGCAGGAGGCCTAATCCCAGTCATTGTCCAAGTAAGTGACAGTGATGGCCCAGGGTAGGCCAGTGGATACATTGGGAATGGGCAAATACAGGGAATGGGCAAATCGAGAAGATATTTTGGAGTTAATGTTTTCTCAGCATAATACCATTAAATGTTCAGTAAGTGAACGCAGGGAATGCACAACAAATGTTCAGCCTTGAGGTGCTGGTGTTGTCATTCCATTTGTCAGATAAGGGGTTGAGGCTCAGAGAGGTACTTGCTGAAGGTCCCAGTCAGCACATGACAGCACATGACCCACACTGGGTCGTGGAGATGCAAGACGCATTGTGTTCTTCTTTGTACGGTGCTGTCTCCACAGCTCTTCCGTGGGAGGCAAATGCCCAGGTACAGCTGACAGCAAGCCTATAGGCCTGCAGGGGGCCTTGACCAACCCTGTCCGTTCCCCTTCCTTGGGCTCACCCCAACACTAGCACTGGTTTTTGCACCTGGCACTGGGCCTTTTTTTCCCCAGGTGCCTGCCTCATCTAACCAATTCTTCAAAACCACAGCACAAAGAGCAGAGGAAGGAGGATTATAAAAAATTTTATTTTTTTAAAAATTTTCTTAAGTTCAAATAATTACATAGCCTTTAAGAGGGAAAGAGGACCAGTGAGGCTGAAACTCTGACATCAGCTTGTGACCCTGGACTGGCTGTCCCATCCTGGGACTCCTCTGTCTCTGGCTGCAGGGCTCCCTGATGGAGGTTGTAATGACTTTCTTGCAGGTTTCCAACATTGTGGATCCCCACCAAACGGTGGGCCTGAGCACTCAGGAGCCTGGTGACATCTTTATCTACGCTGAGTTTGATGGGATTCTGGGGTTGGCCTATCCCTCCCTCGCTTCTGAGGACTCGGTGCCCGTGTTTGATAACATGATGAAAGAGCACCTGCTAGCCCAAGACCTGTTCTCAGTTTACATGAGCAGGTAGGAGCTGGGCCCATCTGGGGCCTGACTGATGGCCTGGTAAGAGCTATCTACTGAGGCCAGTGTCCAC
This sequence comes from Aplodontia rufa, assembly GCA_004027875.1. Taxonomy (NCBI): domain Eukaryota; kingdom Metazoa; phylum Chordata; class Mammalia; order Rodentia; family Aplodontiidae; genus Aplodontia; species Aplodontia rufa. Next base: position 11,116 of record PVKS010001750.1, read on the forward strand.
ACCCCAGACACACTGCCAGTCAAGGGTAGTCATCATCACCCAAAGCAAACCCTCTCCTGGTTTCTGGTCCATCTGGCCTCTTGTCCAAAGGTTCCCAATAAAGTCATTTATATAGTCAGATCTCACTGGGTCAAGGTGACTTTCATTGGCTTTTAGAAAAACAAATCCTGATCCCATCTCTGTCTAGGACCTTTGAACTTCTTCCTTCCAGGGCCTCAGAAATCATTTGTTCATGTCGCCAAAATTCAGGCTTTTAGAGCTGACTCCAAAGGAGTCCAACCTTTTCCTTTCACTAGGGAGGAAACAGAGGGCTGTGGAGGGACAGTCATGTGGGAACTGTGGCCAAGCCAGACCTGGAACCCAGGGCACCTGCTCCCAGTCTGGGGTTATGATGCAGCTTGACTTGGATGTGTGGCAGGGGTATGAGGAGAAAGAGACCATCTCCAGAAGGGGCTGGGTGCTGAGGCCAGGGGAACCCAGGCAAGGGTGACTTGGTAGAGTTTAATCATGCTCTGTTCATACACCCATACACATCTACTGGGCCCTTCTGTGTGAAGCAGCTGAGTCAGGAGATCCCATCAGCGAACAAGACAAGCTGGGAGTTACATTTAGCAGGGGAAATAGGACACCATTCCACATGAATTGCAATCAAACAACTATAAGAAGACCTGCCCAGGAGATCTGGGTGTAATCAGTGGTTTTGCAACCCTGGGAAGTCCATCCTGACTGAGGCGTGTGTGAGGACAAGCTTCACTGAAAGCTGGATGGGAGCTATCAAGTGATGGACAGAAGGATAGCACATTTTAGGCAGTGGGGACAGTGTGCGCTGGGCCTGGGGTGAGAGGGTCTTTATGGATTCTAGGCGCAAAAGCAGCGTGGGGAGCAGGTAAGTGTGCAAGTGTTTCTTGCCGTAAAGTGATAGTGTCCCGAAAGGAACAGAGAGGATCTGGGCCTGGTTGGCAGTCTTAATACAAAGTGTGGGGCCTTGTTGAAGACCCCTCTCCTGTTAGGGGCAGAACAACCTGGGTGATAGGTAGAGATGGTTGCAGATACAAGGGGACAACTGAGAACTCTGAGCGCATTCCTGCCACCTGTGTGGTGGATCACTACCTCCTCTTCCTCAGTGATGCTGCGCTCTGGGCTCCAGGAGCTGAGCCTGGCTGGGCACCCCAACAGGAAAGGGTGCTGTGACTGCTGTCAGAAGGAAGCCCAGCCTGCGGGGAGGAGTGAGGGGGAGGGGAGCTCAGCTGGGTCGCTGTCACTTCTGCCCCAGAGTGACCTCACCAGCAGGGAGTCACTGCATCCAGCATGCCTTGCCTTGGTTCCAGGAATGACCATGGGAGCATGCTCACTCTGGGGGCCATTGACCCATCCTACTACAGAGGCTGTCTCAACTGGGTGCCCGTGACCCTGCAGCAGTACTGGCAGTTCACTGTGGACAGGTGGGTGAGCGGAGCCTGGGCCCCAACCACACGCTGATTTCGTTTTGGGGATGTGGGTCCTGGCTGTCAGGCCACAGGGTTCTGAGAAAGACTGCAGCATGGGTGCCATCCATGGGGTTCTGAAGGGGGCGTTCGGAGGCCCCTGACCTCTACCAGCTGCCACACTGCACATTCACCTGCTTTATTCATGAGACAAGCTGCACTATTGAGCACATTCCACCTGCGAGGCACGGTGCTGAGCAGTTACACGACACTGTCGCATTCATTCCTCAAGAAAACCCTGCCAGTTGGGTGCCACTACTGTCCCTATTTAAAAAATTTATTAATTTTTCTGAGGTGGTGGGGAAAGAACCCAGGGCCTTGTGCATGCTAGGCAAGCACTCTACCCCTGAGCTACATTCCCAACCCCTATCATCCCCATCCCTTGAGGAAATCAAGGCTGGGGTTACTTATGTGCCCATTTTATAGATGAGAAGCCTGAATACACAAAGGTTGGGCAAGTTGCCTGAGTCATACTGCTAATAAGTGGCTGAGAGAAAACTAGAAACCGGGTCTTTAGTGTTATAAATGAAATCAAACACGTGGTCGGGTGTGAGTGAGCAAGGCAGAAATTTTACTTCGGCTGAAGGGCGAAAGAAAAATGTGCGCCTCACGAGGAAGTGAGGGGGTGTTAACCCCAACCTGACGTAATACTGCCCTTCGCCCTAATTGGAGGAGCTCAGGTGCACAGTCTGTGCAATTGGCTATGATTAGGGGTGGAGGCAGGTGCAAGAGGGAGTAGGTGGCGACTGGGAAAGAATGGGGTGGTGGTCGCTGCCCACGTGGGGAGGGTCATAGTGATTCCAAGTTCACTGGAAGAAGATGGCTGGGTACCGGAAGGGGTCTTGGAAAGAGGCGGGCGGACACAGGTGGGCGTACACACGTGGGGGAGTTACTATCTTCAAAGGGGGAGGGGGATGTAAAATGGAGGTAATGAAAGGAGGTGGTAGATTATACATCACAATCTTTCCAGTTTGACAGAAAAGACATACATCTTACATTTAGGCAACTCATGTAGTCCTCATTCCATCCCTTAATGCACTGGAAGTTATTGCTTTATTATTGACATTTCTGATCCACAGAAGGTGGGCGGTCCTCAATTTGACCACTGAATTGGGAGAAAATGGTTTCAGGTGTTTCTTCTGAGCTTGGGAAGTTTTAGGGACTCTAGGAAGGGGCCCAGGGGTGGTTGGGGCTTCCTGCCTCTGAAGTCTGGCAGGTGGGTAGGAAGGACCAGAGAGGGAGGGCTGGAAGAAGGATGTGCCCCAACGTCCTCCTGTTTATCCTCCTAGGGTCACCATCAATGGTGTGGTGGTGGCCTGTGATGGTGGCTGCCAGGCCATTCTGGACACGGGCACCTCCCTTCTGGCTGGGCCTACCCAGGACATTCTCAAGATCCAGCAGGCCATTGGAGCCACACAGGGCCTGTATGACCAGGTAAGGTCAGGCCCTCACCCCACCTCCCAAGACTCCCTGAAGCGGGGGCCCTTTTCACAGGAAAGAAATGATAAAGAGAAGTGGTGTCAGAGCCCAGGGCCCCTCAGAGGCCTTGGGCTCCAGCCCATCCTAGCTCAGCTCCCACTTTGTGCAGCAGCTGTGATCTGGTTCCTGGTGCCCTGGGAGGCTGTGCTTTCCTGCCTTGCTGACCTTTCCTGGGTCCCCTTGGTCCCATCACCAGTGTATCCCTCACCCTCTCTGTGGCTGAGTGCACTCTGGCTGGGCCTAGAGGGGAAGACACAGAGGCAAGTCCCTCTTTGTCCCATGCTGGGATCTAGCCTGGGCTGCTGACAACTGGTCCCCTCAGTATGACTTTTTGAGGACCATGTTGTGGGACCAGACCTCATCCTGAGAGCCTCCTTATGGTCCTCTGAAAAGGCAGGGCCCCTCCCCACCTTGTGGTTCACATGGTGCTGCGAAAGGGGTTCTGTGCTATGGGCATGGGTGCCTCTTGGGGTCAGATGACAACCGATTCTCTTCCCTGGGTTCTTTAGTTTATTCTGAACTGCTGGAGGCTGAGCAGGATGCCCACTGTTGTCTTTGAGATCCATGGCAAAAAATATCCGTTGCCACCCATTGCGTACACCATCCAGGTACAGGTCCGGAGAGGATGCCCTCCTCCTCCTCTCCCTCCTCCCCACCCTCCCTCTCCCTTCTTCCGCTTTCCCCTCCCCTTCCTCCTGTCCCCTCCTCCTCTCTCTCCTCCTTCCTTCCCCCTCCTTTGTCTCCTCCTCCTCTCACCCCTCAGGCCCTGGCCCTGGTGATAGGAATTAGCACAGGCCAGATGGAGGATGCAGGGCCATCATTTAGACTGACTGACCTTTTTGAGTGGAGCCATGCTATCCTTGGGCCTCATTTGTGGCCACTATAGCTTCTAATGGGAGAATTAGGGAACAGGAAGGGCAGAGTGTGGAGGTTTGAAGGAAGGGTAGGTGGGACCACAAGTACGCATGGGAACCTCCATCCACTGCTCAAGCCTCGGAGCCCTGGGGACTGAGAGAGCTCTGTCCAGGGTTTCTTTAGCTAGCCTGGCCTTTTTGAGGACTGCTGTCCTCAGCTTTGACCTGATCCTGAGCTTCCCAAACTGGGTACCTTGGGTCCCCAGCTTAGCTCTGGCTGATCATCAGGGCAGTGGGTGCTGAGAGCAGGAGGGCAGGGGCTGAAGGGAGCAGGTGAGAAGACATGGGATTTAGTGTAGGGGACTCAGGCTCAGAGAGCTCTGCGACCTCACCAGATCATCTTGGACAAAGTCACTTGAATTTTTGAATTGTGATTCTTTCATCTGTTGAGTGAGGTGAATCTGATAGTTGTCTGCTTATCTGGGAAGGTGATTGCGAGGATGAAATGAAATAGTGTAGAGTATTTGTGAAGTGGGGCAGACAAACACCCGTCATTAGGCACTGCAAATGTGCCGCAACCATCTTCATCTCAGCCTTGTCTCTCCTAGGAAAAGGACTTCTGCTACAGTGGCTTTCAGGAGAGCAGTAATTCTCCGCTGTGGATCCTGGGGACTGTTTTCATCCGGGAGTATTACAGTGTCTTTGACAGAACCAACAACCGTGTGGGGCTGGCCAAGGCTATCTGATCGCACCACGGGCCACATTTCCCCCAAACACACACGCACATGTACACATACTCATAATCGTGTGCGCGCACACACACACATAGATCAGGTTTTCAGGCAGTCGCTTCTCAATAAACACCACTTTTCTGCAAAACCTGCTTCTCTTTGTCTCCAATGCGGCTGACCATGCACTGATATAGGGGTGGGTTTGTGACTTTCATGTGGTATGTGAGCAGGGCTGACTGACACCCCTGAGTTGGGGAGGGCTGAGGACATGATGAATGGAGAATTTCAAGAAGGGACTAGTTATTTCAAGCTCAGGTCAGGGAAGACAAGTTTTGTCATCTTGCCTACCTGTCTTCTTGCTCTGGATCTTTCTGGAAAAGGGGTACTAGAGGTGGTGGTGGGACTGAGTAGAGAACATTTGGCTCATGCAGAGAAAGTCTGCAGGTCCATGAGGAGAAGGGTCTCACAGCTGTTGAACAAGATGGATGATGTGACACGTGGAGAGTGTGTGGCAGAGATCCAAGGGTCTTGAGGTTGCCATTTACCATCGAGTGGATAAATTGCAGTCCAGCATCTTGTCCTCAGTCTAAGGGGCTCAAAAGCCACTGCCAGTGTTCAGAGAGCAGCTCCATCCTGAGGGCAGACTCCTGTGAACCTGGCTCTCAGTGGCTGATGGTCAAGGCCAGTGTTCAGGCTCCCAGAGGGCTGTGGTTGTGAAGCAGAGAGAACACACAAGGTCTCAGGACTCTGCCTGCTCTTCCTGGGAGGGCCATGCAGGGGATCCACACATCACAGGCCCAGAACAAGGGATGCAAGTGGGCGCCGTTATGCTGTGTAGGACAGAAAGACAAGTTTCTGGGGGAGATCCCAGGCTTGGAGGCGGGTTGGCAGACTCGGGACAGTCCTCTGCTGGGGGCCACACATGTTTGCTTCCATGGCCTCCTTCCTCTTTCTTTGCACTTTCTTCTTATGACAATCCTTCCCCTCGCATGGGACAGAAAATTGATCAGGCTCCTGTTTTCTAAATCAGAGCCAGGTAGGTCCCCTTCCACTCCCTGCCCCAGATACAGTGATTGGACTTGAAGCTGCACCTGTATAGTCAGAAAGCTTTGGAAAGAGTGGAGCCATCTTGCTGTCTAGTCCCTGTCCCTGCCTAGTCTGGACCATAGTGGCGTTGCTAAACAGAAGAGATTGTTGAGTTGGGATCTGAAGAAAGTAGCCTGGCTCACCTGATTCTTTGCCCCAGTGGGAGCTGAGATGGGATCCTGTCGACAAGTGCATCTGGGGACATCTCCTGGAGGTTTACCCAGCTGCACCCAAGCACAAACAATATAAGGGACCCAGGGCAGTGGAGATGCCACCCACCTACAGTGCCTGTGTGGGTTTGTGGAGCAACACTGGCCTCTTGCAGGGAAGAGGCAGGACTGGGCTGTGCGGGGTGAGGTGGAGGAAGATGAGCTGAGGAGCCTGGGGTGGCTTGGGGTAGAGGCCAGTGGAGGACATCCAAGACTTGAAGGAGAGGGGCCTGTGCCCATTGTGGGCCTCAGGGGCCAGGGAGGCAGACACAGTGCTGAGGGGATATTTCTGGCTTTGGGTGACTTCTCTAAGCCTCACTTTCCTTATCTAGGACCAATATTGTCTATTTGCCAAGAGTGAGACAGAATTGGGCCACTTTCATTATTTTTAGTCTTCCAACAGATTAAAAAAACCCCAAAGAAATGCCAAATGAGCTTATAAAAATTGTGTTATATATTTCAATGGCTTACACTTCACAATTGTATTTTAAGCACCAAAACCTCAATTGGAGAGAATGGAGAATGTCTAAATGTGGTGACTCTCATAAATGGGAGGCTTGGACTGAACGGCCTGCACCCAGCTGGAGCACCTGGCTTTGGTGTCAGTCCCTGTCCTGAGTGGGCAGTGAGGGTACAGTCTGGTGTGTGTATCATCCGCCACCTGGGGCTCTCCAGGTACAGGCAGCGCAGCACCCCTGTGGCTTCAATTCTGCATCCAGCTGCCTGGAATGTTCTTCACACTCCAACCCCTCTATCTGGCTTTTAATTGTCCTTTAGACCTCAAGTCTGGCCACATTTCTACAGGATGCTTCTGACCAGACTGGTGCTTAAATTGTTTATTTCCTGCTCTGTCTCTAAGAAAAGAGGAGAATGAAGGAAAGAAAGAGAGGACAGAGGCTCAACAGGAACACGGGTTGATTCGGAGAAACCTACAGAGGGGGACCCAGTGGAGTCTGGGACCCACCTGCCCCTTACAGCCTGAGGTAGACAGAGAGGGAATGGGGGGAGGGGCCAAGTTGCACATTTTCTGATTAAAACAGGAGTTTTGGTAGAGTGTGATTTTTCTGATAAAGGCCCAAGTCAACAGATTCCGATAAGGACCCAAGTCAGTAGATTTTGAAACAGCGAGTAGGGGGTTCACTGTTTGGCGCACATGAATGGTTTCTAGTAATTTTCCAATCCATCACTCTAGACTCTAAAGGGATATAATGAGTTGGATTGATGACATCAAGTTCTTACCCAGTTAGTAAGTAAACAGACCTAAGTATTAATTCTGCCTAGGAAGATGATTCCCTGGTTGTAATTGAAGCAGCCAGGGAGGGGATAGGAAATTACTGGCTTTAGCTGGAGGCAGGGTCTTGTAGGGGTATTTTAAAAGGAGTGTGGTGGGTGGTCACAGTGGGCTTGGAGATATCCCACACTATGGCTGACACCTCAGGGAGGAGAGCTGACGGGTGTTAGAGGAGAAGGAAATGGCATGAGAGGATAAAAGAGTGTGGGGAGCTAGGGTTGGTATTAAAATTATGGAGGCATTGAATTTGGTTAAGATGTTCCTGCCAAGAATAGGAATTGGTCATCTGTATGTAAGTGGGGCCTTCCATTCAGGCAGCCAAAAACTGAAAGTTTTTTTTGACCTAGAGTTTTAGTCTGGGATGGTGGGATCCCATTCTCTGAGGTTTTCATTTTCTATCTGCCTACAGATAATCTATCTCCTGCCTCAGTTCCCCTCTGAAGTGGTCCCTGACTGCTGCTTGGGGGAAAAGGGAGATGACTATTCTGGCTTCTTCATGCCTACAGTGGGGCATTGGCTGTGGTAGTCAGGGAAACTCTCTAGAGGGTCTGTCTGGGAGGCCTCAGTAAAAGTTGGGAGGCAGCTACACAGAAGGTCAAATCTCTATGACCACCTGGCACGTAATGGACTCTGGGCTTCTTGTGCGTCACCGCAGTCCAGAGGTCCATGATAGTGGCAGTTGGCAGGTGACTGGACATGGTGTACATGGGGGAAGGATCATGATATAACAATAAACAATGCAATAAAACATTATTTTCTGCAAGCAATTAGTACAGAACAATCAGTTATCAGCCAGACTTTGAAGACAGTGAAGGTAGTAACTTATCGGGGCTTAGGGTGTGGTCTGGCATGTCATTTACTTTTGAGTGGAGGCCATTCACAGCTTTACAAACATTAGCAGACTTGCTAGGGTCACAGTTAATTTTTATAATGACACAAATGTACCCTTGAGTTGGGGAATGCCATCTGATTTCTGTAATGTAGTTTTTATTGGCTTTCATGTGCCACGTTATATCTTTTAGATTGATCTGAGGGATAAATATTAGAACTAAACAATCATACCAGGGAAAAATAGATTGAGTTTACCCATATAGGAGGTTAGGGAAATTTGTGGATGTCAAGCTGACTTAGAACAAACTTGTAACTCCAGTAGCATCTTCTGTAACCCTTTCTTTATAATCTCCCAGTTTTATTTACTTGTGGGAGAAATGACTTAAGTGTATATTTTGAGTTACCTTAAAAGAATCATTATCCTTCCTTTTAAGTGCCCACATATAGCTGAGCTTTGGTTATAACTCTCCTGCAGGTGTTTAAGACCAAGTTGGTCAAAACTGACATTTTTGTCTATCTATTCCGAGATCAGCTGAGATTCCTCAGGAGGACACTCTTGGGAATGTGTGAGAGCCTCGTGGCTCCTTTAGCCTTCCTCTACCAGAGTGCCATCTGCCAGGATGGGTGAGGGTCTTGCTGACCACATGTGGCTTTCATTGGAAGCATCAGGGACATTTCACCTTCCAATGACCCTTCTCTTTTCAGACTGTGCACTGGTTGGCTTAGAGAAGTCCCATTGTCCCCCTGGTTTTGGCTGACCAAACAGGGCAAGGGCCGAAATATTGACTTTTTCCTTAACCCTTTGACTTCCTTAACTTTGGTATCCTGGTGTTTGTACTAAACATTCCGCAGGCCAGTTTCATCAGTGTTAAAGTGGGATTACTATGTTATACTTAATATTTACAGTTTTATAGTTACCTCTTTTGTTTAATTAGGATCAATAATAGTACTTGAAGTTAGTATTATATCTTATCTGTCCTGTAGGTGACGGCGTGTCTTAACTCAGGTTATTAGAAGTAGTACTTCTGCAAAACATTAACAGGCAACAGTTGTAAAGTTTTACAAGGAAAATACAAAATGGAATTAATAAGAGTAGAAACATATTCAGTTTATAGGATAGCTATGAACCAAGAAATACAGTTTTTATAAACCCTGTTTATTTTGAGATTACAACAAAAATCTGTCTTTTGAACGTAACTTTAAATAAACTTAATTCTAGACTACTTTGGAACAAGGCAGGGCTCTTGACAAATATTAAGTGTTTTTTTTTTCTGAAGCTAATCTTTTCTTCTTAAAAGTATCATTCTACAAAATTCTCATGTATTATTTCCCGAGTCTGTCTGAATATACATTTAGGAAACAGCGTTAATGATCAGAAAAAGACTTATTCAAAGCAAAGAGACATAAGCCAGGTTTTCAAATGGCAGTGTGACCTTCTATGTCAGATACAATACATAAAAGAGAGCACTTATTCATTACCTTGCCTGTAAATCTACATAAATTTTAAGATCAAATATTTTATGCTATTTACAGTACTTTAATTAAAACACAGATGAAATCTTTTGTATTCTTGGTATATAGAATTACACCTGTTAGAATTTTAACTCTTGGTAATCTTGCTTTTGGTGAAGACCCAGAAGCAAAGCAATCTTAAACTCTTTTTACCATTTGCAAATAATTTATATAAAAACCCATTTAAAAGACTCAAATAGTGTTTCTTGAGATAAACAAAAATATTCAGATATTGCCTCTCCTGCACTTTCAGTTTTACTGGGAATCCCAGAGAAGTGTATAGAAAATCCTGCCTAGGTCCACCTTGACTTTTTTTTTTTTTTTTTTTTAAGAGAGGAACAATAAGAGACAGAGAAAGAGAGAATCAGTTTTATTTAGTTTCTCATGTGGCTTTCATTTCTCTGAAACTTCTTTGTGTACATGGTGCTGGGGTTTGAACCCGTGTCCTCGTGCATGCCAGACAAATGCCATAACCACCCAGCCACTGTTCCAGCCCCACACGTTGATTTTTGACTGGCAGAAAGATGACATCAGATTTTCAAGTCCTTATTGCCATGGCAACTCTAGGTCACTTTGTCCCATGCTGACTGGTTCTAATTGGATTCTGGTTAGGAGGAGTTATCCTTATGTCCCTGAATTTCAGGATCTGGTCTCAAAAGTCTTCTCCTTCAGGGTAACTTGGGTTCCTCCTAGTACACAAGCAGCTGCCGAGGCCCTTCGTCTACCATCATCTGAGAAGCCATGGAGGAAGATTAAAATGGAGAGGGAGCCTCCACTGGCTTTTGGCCATCTCTGGAGACCCTGCATTCACACTGGGGGCTAGCCTTGGCCAGAGAACTAAGGTGCTTCTAAGAAGAGACCTTAGTATCTTTACTGAATGGATTGCCTTGAAAGGAAACTGAAGCAAGATCAGATTAACATTCCCTCTGTTAAGACAGAGAGAGATTGAAAAATCTCCCTCCAGCAAAACCTTTCCCCTGAGTCTTGAGTCTGGCAGCCATGTGGGTGACGGGGTCCCGGTATTTTTGATAAAGAGAGAGTATGCAAAATGGGGTAGAGAACTCCTGGAAGAAAAGTGATAGAGCAATTGTCCATTCCACTCACCCTTCTGAAGGCCCCGGGGAATCCCTGTAAATGAAACACAGAGCGTGGCAGAGTGGATTCTGTTTTGTAAATTTGAGGAATGAAATCCATGGACACTGGGTCAGACAGAGCAAAGCAACAGGATTTAGAGAACTACAAAGAAGCAGAACTCCCAAAGAGAGAGGGGTCCCAAGAGCGGGTCCCTTGAGGGTTTTTCTCTGAGCAGAAGAATGTGAAAAGTTGAGCAGTTTGGGCAGAGAGAAGGTCTGGAGTAGAGATACCAGGCCTGGAGTGGAGGCCTGGGCATAGAGAACCTCAGACCATTTGCCATTGCAGTGGAGAGTTTTTAAAGATCTCTGGGAATTTGTGAGTCAAAAGTACCATTTTCAGGCCAGTGACTGATATTATCCAGCTTGTAACACTATCTTTCATGTTTGACTGTGTCTTGGAGACCCAAGGTCTGGATATATTTGGGAAGGCACCCCAAAGGGGAAGCTGTGGAGGGCTCTGGCCCATGTAGGACAAGATGGATCAGGAATGCCCCCAAGGACTCAGGTGGAAGGAAAGCCAGGAATCCAGAAGAGTCAGAGGGAGTCAGTTACCCAAAAGGGTTACGGCCAGTAGTGGATGTGATGTCCAGCAATGTGAATGATCCTTACTGGAGCTGCCAGAGGGAGAGGTGGGAGAGAGAGAGAGGGAGAGAGAGAGAGAGAGAGAGAGACTGAGCTGAAGTCAAGGGAAGAAGGGAAGGCCCAGAGGAGCCCCCCTTGATGGGAACCTCAAAACAAATGTCCCAGTTCAAACCATTTGCTATTTTGTTATAGGAAGATATCAAGATCTGTTATTTTTGGATCAAAGGTCGTAAATTCTGAATTCAGGCCATTGAGTAATGGAGAGATGTGTTGGAGGTGACCGGAGAAAACAAGGCATCCTCCATTTACTCCTTGCCACTGGGCAGAGCCAGATCACCTGGGAGTGGATTACCTGGGAGCAAGTGGGCATCCCCAATTCTGATCCCAAGGTAAAGACCCCTGGGGTCTGGAAATGAAGGAGTCGCCAGCAAGAGATCTGAAGTCGAACCTCAGGTGAGATGATCAGCATGACCTGCGTTGCATGTGGGAACAAAATGGAGGATAGGTCTGTGATCTGGGGGTCTGGCCAGACAGAAGGAGGGGAGAGACAAGAATGAGGTTTCCAGAGGACACCAACAAAGAGCTCAGAAAAGCTCTTGCTCCATTCACACAGCAATAAGGCTGCAAAAATCTCGCCCTGGAAGGGGGAAGATTTCTGGTCGTGAACCAGCTGCTGCTCAGCTGTAGTGAACTTGAAGGGTGCTCTGAATCTCAAATCTTATATGAAGGGGAATTAAAAAGGGATACACGAAGAGTAAGGCAGAATTGGAGTGAGGAGGGGCTGGAGAGGTGGCTCAGCGGTTATGGTGCTTGCCTGGCATGCACAAGGACCTGGGTTCAAACTCCAGCACCACATACACAATGAAGTGTTGGAGAAATGAAAGCCACATGAAAAACTAAATTAACCTGATTCTTTCTCTCTCTTAAAAAAAAATAATTGGAATGAGAAGGATGGGGGGGGAGTGAAAGAATTCCCTCTTTCTTTCCGGGTGATGCGGGATTTTTGAGATGAGGCTGGATTCTCTGCTACCACTGGCAAATGGAGTTTGGGCTTACTGCAGATCTCTGTGGTCAAAATAGCCCATTTCTAGTGTTTGCAACTATTCCCAGTTAAAACTGGGAATTTGGGCAGGCTGCAGAGATAGTGTTAGCAGCTCCCCAGCTAGGAGCCGAGGTTCCCCACCCGGCTTGCTATGGCTGGGCTGTGCTTTGCAGCTCTTGGTATGGAAGTACATCCTGGGCTTCAGCACTAATCTTCTTCTGGGTTCTTGTCTTGTGAATTTGAAGAATAAAATCCACAGAAGGAAGGAGTAAAAGGAGTAGGATTTATTTAAGGAAGGAGAGCAGAGTCTCTGCAAGGTGGAGAGGTACCTGGAAGCAGAGCACCATCTGATGTGGGTTAGGCCAGGGGTTATGTTGGTTTGGGGTATGAGCCTTGATTAAGATTCACGTAAACCAGGCATTGAGAAAAGCACCAAAATCATTGGTTAAAATCTATGCAAAATAGGTAGCAAATCTTTCCTAGTTCCCATCTGTGTCCACCCCCACTTCTTGGTTTTCCGGCCTCTGGGACAAGTTGCTCCCACAGGTGAGCCTCATGGTCTTTTGCATTTGAAGGCCCTGAACATACCTGTCAATCATTCTCCTAGGTGTGGTTGACTGGGGCCCTTTGTCCTGACTACCTAGTCGTTTTACTCTTTCTCCCGGTCTGTCTCATCTGGTTTCAGCACCATTATGTAAGGAAAGAGGTGAATGAAGGAAAGAGAGAGAGGAGGGCTCACAGTAACACAGGTTTTATTTGGGAGAAACCTGCAGAGGAGGGCCCAGTGCAATCTGGAACCCACCTGCAACTTATAGCCTGGGGTAGATATAGAGGGAATGATGGGGAGGAGGCCAAGGTGTGAGTTTTCTGGTTAAAACAGGAGTTGTGGTAGAGTGATTTTTCTGATAAGGGCCCAAATCAATCATTTCCAATAAGGGACCCAGTCAGTAGATTTTGAAACACAGAGTAGGAGTTTTGCTGTCTGGCTCACATGAATAATCATTCATGTGAGCCAGACAGCAAATTCTGGTTAATTTCCCACATTCATCACTATCTCTCTCACAGACTGTGGGCTCCTGAGGACTGGGGGCCTAACTCATGGAGTGCCCCAAGGAGCCACTCAGTCGTTGAGGCCCTCAAGAGTCACACTGCTCTCCTGGTGTCTGTGACTCCCCATATCTGCTCCCTCCCCTTGCTCACCACTCCCCATTCCTTGGCTGTCCCTTGTGGGCCCTCCGTGTGCCTATTGGGAGGATGCCGAAGGGAGAGGAGTGGATTAGCTGACTTCAGGTTCTTGTGATCTGCATCTCTCCTACCAGGGCTCTGCAGCCCTGCCCAGCTCTGGGGCCTCTGCCAGCTAGGAATGTAGAGACCTTGAGAAGAGGCCACGGGGCCATAAAGGAGGAGGATAATGGGCTGCTGGGGAGGCCCAGGCAGGGGTTTGCAGCAGAGGGACCCTCGGTGGCCACTAGCTGCCAGCTGTCTTTTTGCCATGGTGGCACCTATACACTGTGCGCCTTGCCTCTGAATCTTTGGCAGTCTCCTTTGCCTTCTCTTGCTTCAGACAGCTTAATAGTCACTTCCTCTGAGATGACAGCCCTGTGGCTCCTCCCTGTTGCTCTCAGCAGCAGCTTTGTAGAGAGTCTGCTCTTAGTGATTCGCTGACACATCTGCTGGCTCTGAGGTGCAGCCCCTGTGTCTCTTTCCTTTTGAATCCTCAGCATTCAGAGGAGTAGCGAGCACTCCAGGGTGGCTCAACCAGTGCCCCTGGAAGGCTTGTGCTTTGAACTAGTGGCACGGATAAACGAGTGCTGAGATGGGCTCACAAAGACACACATGCACTGGACCACAGAGGCCTCAGGCCCAGAGCCCTACTCCCAGCACCTTTCCCTTTCTGTCACTCAGCTCCCTGTCAGTTCTCATGCTAATGAGGGGAAGTGGCTGGCCTGGGAGAGGCTTGAAAAGGAAGTCTTTGAAATGGAAATGTTATGATGGATTGTTTTCCCTGGAGCTGTGCAGTTTCTTCTTTATGGCAGAAGGGAGAATATAACTGAGACCAGAATGGCAGAGGCTGCCCATGACAGGAAGTCCTAGATGGCAGTGAAACCCACACCCTGAGCAGGAGGCAGCCACGGAACAGAGGTGAGGAGAAGGCCTGGGCAGGCAGACAGGCAGAGTCCAGCTGTGGTCCAGGAGCCCGGCTCACAGCTGGGCCTGACTGGTCAGAGTGCGCAGCAGCTGCCTGGGGCAGGCAGAGGCTGCTGAGACTGGGTGAGCATCTGGACCGTCCTGTCCTGAGCCATCTCCTGCTGTCCTCAGCCTGTCTGCCTCTTCCCGCCTTTTCTAACCCGTGGGTCAGCTTAACCCTACCCCAAAACCACAGGGATACTTCCAGACTGACCCCAAACCCCTCCATTTACTTGGGCACTGTTCTAGGCACTGTGTCCATCAGTGAACACTTTACCCTTCTGGACAGGCCCTCCACCTTCCTGGACCTTATAGTTTTTGGGGACACAGACATTGGAGATGGTGAAAATGTTCATGTGATTTAGGCTCCATGAGTTCAGCAGAGATGGTGAACAGGATTGGGAGTCCCGAGCTTTCAGATGAGGTGGGAAGGTAGGCTTAGCGAGAAGGAGACTTCGAGATGGGAAAGAGCGCTCAGCTTGCACGCACGGGGGAGGACAGAGCAGGAAGATTAAACACTGAAGTGCTGAATAAAGAGGAGGTATCAGCAGATAAAAATGGATATGCTATTTTTTGCTTGTAATACTTAACTGATGTCAATCATTTTTGTACCCTTTATAGCACTTAGTGTCTGGCACAGAGTCACGGTTCATTAGATGTGTGTTGAATGAATAAACAAACCGCAGACTGTCCTCGGAACCCACACCAGAGCCGGCTGCCCAGGAGTCAGCGCTGGTCCTGGAGCGCCCTCTAGTGGCCATATCCTAAATGCCAGGTCGGGACACCTTGTCCCAGCAACATTTCCTCCTTAACCTCAGGGGACCTGGGGGGTGGGGGTGGGGGAATGGTCAACCAAGCTACAGGACGCAGTGGCACATAGCACAGGAGGTGGTCTGTGCCTTGGCCCCCCTCACTCAACATCTCTCTGATTAGCCTTCCTTTCTAGAGTCTTGTTCGCAAGAGGCCTCCCTGGTCGATCTTTCTGTATTGCTGGAGCTGGTCAGGTGAAGATGCACCTGGTCTGTGTGCCTCAGGGGGTGGGGCACAGCATCATTTTTCCAGGCCAGCAGGATGGCCTGTCACTCCACAGCAGTTATAGCAGCCAGGATCCTGGCCACTGCCTTCTGAGGTAGCACTGGACTGGGCATGGATACTGATGCAGCCTAGTTTGTCCCCCTATTATGCCTTCTTTTTAGGACTGCTAGTGGCCCCAGCAATCTCCTCTGGGCTGGTGGCCTTGGTTTCCTCAAAGCCAAGGCTGAAGCTTCATCCCTGCTATTGAGCCTCCCCTACCTTTTGCCCTTGCCCTCTTCTCTGGGCCCAACCATGCAACCTGAGAGTCCTTTCTTTCCCAGGGCTTCATTTAGCATTGAGACCAGAATAACTGTCCTTGGAGCTTTAATTTTAGGGCCTGTGAGAAGGAGCAAGGAGCTCTGAGATACATCTGGGTGTGTCAGGGAGTGTCCTGGGCAGATGAGCACCGGCACACCTTCTGCAGCATTGAACTGGTGCTTGGTCTTCCCTGGGAGCACCAAATTCCTGCCACATCCCCAGATTGGCTCCCTGGGGTGACGCTGTCATAGGGAGCAGCACTCACATACAATGACATAGATTGTGGGCAGCTGGCTGTCCCCTGGTCTGGGCTTGTGTCAGTGTCCCTGGAGCTCCCTGAATCCACCTGTGGCTAGTCTCTTGGCTTCAGCTTCTGAGACAGTGAGGCAGATGGGTCCCAGCTGAAGGGTGCTTTGGCCTCAGTTCATGTGGACACACGCTCCTGTGGGGACAGATATTAACAAAAGAACAGATAATCCCCAGTGCTTTCCCAAGTTCATGCATTTCCCAGAAGTCTCAGGCAGACAGAGAGATGGACTGGGCATCAGAATCTTCAGAAATGGCTGTCCTTGGTTGGGGAGTCAGATGGCCTGGTACAGAAGTTGTGGTGGGGACAGTCTCATCACTGAGTGGCAGCTTGGCTGTAGATTTGGACCAGACTTTGAGGATTTGTCTGGACCCAATGGAGAGAGGAAGGGCTTTCTGCAGTCCATGAGGTGCTGTCTGGCAAAAGCCAGGGATCACCTGGACGTGTGTCTCAGGCTTCTTTCTGCCCTTTGACCATGCAGATTCCTGCATCCTAGGAGGTGCTCACTGGAATGGCCACCATGTTCATCAGCCCCTCACTGCCCTGCCAACCCAGCTTCTAAAAGTATACCTGGCCAGCTTGGGAATGCTCCGGTGGCTCAGGAATGGACCCTGAGGGGTGCAGATGCCTAAGCTCAGGAGAGAGGATAGCTGGTGGCCTTGGGCTGAGGTCTGGAGATGCACATCCCCAGCCTTGTCATGGTAAACTCTGTCTCAGCCATCTCCTGGGCATCCCTGGGCAATGGCAAGTGAAACAGTATCTCTGTCCTTCCTGAGCAACAAGGGAGGGTTTCCAACCTTCCATCATTGCCACAAAGCATGTGAGGGGATCTGCTTGTAAGGAGGAAAGGTGAGCTTGGGCTCACAGTCAGAGCCTTCAGTGCAGGGTCAGCTGGCTTGGCTGCTTTTGGGTCTGTGGTGAGGCAGAGCATCATGCCAGGGAGTTCAGGGCAGAGCAAAGGTGTTCCCCTATGGTGACCAAGAAGCGAAAAGAGAGAGCCAGTAAGAGGCTGAGGTCCCAATGTCCCATCAAGGGCCCCACCTCAGTGACCCATCTTCTCCCACTAAGCCACACCTAAAGGTTCCACCACCTTCCAATGGTGCCACAGGCTGGGGACCAAGCCTTCAACACATGGGACTTTGGAGACACTCCAGATCCTAGCTAGAGCAGACAGTGAAGTTATCAAAAGATTTTTCTTGGTGTGATTTACTGGGAGCCACTAAATCCCAGATTTAGATTTTAAATATTCTACTCCATTGTTCCCTCAGTTGGTTGCAATGCCCTAGGAAAATGGTAATTCTGAAATCAAATTCCATCTGCCAGACGATTTCTTAAGCCAAAGAGCATCACGGAAACCTATGTCAGGCGCGGTGTCCCGGTTCTTCCTCTAGAGGCATGCTTCCCGTTCAGCCTGTGATTCAGCCTGGCTGTGGTGCAGTTAGTTGAGTGGAAGGAAGCAGGGAGTGGCTGGGGTCTGGAACCCCAAGCATGCGCTCCATTTGCTTATGAGAGCCTGTTCCTCCCTGGGCCGGGTAGGGCCACCTATGACCAGCTCCCTTATCTGCTGCTCCAGATGGGCCACCTGGACTTCACCAGTCTCCCAGATGACAAGACATGACCTCTACCATCTTAATAGGGATCACTGGACAATCTGGGAACTGAAGCCAGAGGCAATCAAGAGCTATGATGTGAAGTGACCAGCAGGAAGGGGGTGTTGTAGACTGAGCTGTGTTCCCTGCAGCCCCTCCGCAAATTCATCTGCTAAAACTCTAACCCCCAGTGTAGCTTTATCTGGAGATCGGTCCTTTGAAGAGGTAATTAAGATTTAATGGGGTCATAAAGGTGTAACCTCCTCTGATAGACCTGGTGTCCCCATAAGAAGAGGAAAAGACACCAGGGATGCACACTGCAGAGATGGCCATCTACAGGCCAGGAAGAAGGTTTCACCAGAAAGCAACCCTGCTGGCACCTTGATCTTGAACTCCAGGCTCCAGAACCATTGTCTGAGCTATAGGTCTGTGGCACTCTGTGGTGGTGGCCTAAGCAGACGAGGCCATGGTGGTTGGTGCAAGCTGACTGTACCATGCTCTGGTCCAAACCTGGGCAGGAGAGTGGGGAGACACGTCATCCCCAGGATATGCTCTTGAGGGTTTTGGCAGCTGGAGCTCCCTTCTCAGTTGGTTGGTGGGTACTGAGGACGGTCCTAGCTGGACTCCTGGAGGATGTCATGTGTGTATGGGAGCCTGCAGGCTTGACTGCTTTCCTGGTGGACAAGGTTCAGGAGCTCTCCCCTTGGACAACAGAGGCTGCTCCTCTCAGTCTGAGGCTGGGCTTTGTGGACCCCCCTCTCGTCCCTGGGTAATGGCTGCTGCCTTCATTGCATTGTCTCCTGAGGGCTGTGGCTACTTTAATCCTGTTACTCTCTGGCTCCAACATGAGTGCAAAAATCTTACTGTCATTCTCCAATGCATGGGCTCCTGATGACCCAAAGGAGGATAAACTAAACATGCCCCCAGATGGCCAGGCATAAGAGCCACCGTGTTGACACAGTCAGTCTCCTGGCTCACTTCTTCATAACAGACACCATCTGGTTTTTTTTTCCTTTCCAGTACCAGGAATTGAGCCCAGGGGGGCACTATCACTGAGCTCTATCCCCAGCACCTTTTTATAATTTTGAGACAGTGTCTTGCTAAGTTGCCTAGGGCCTTGCCAAGTTGCTGAGGCTGGCCTCAATCTTGTGATCCTCCTGCGTCAGACTCCACATTGCTGGGATTACAGGTGTGTGCCACCGTATGCAGCTCATCATCTGTATGAATTTTCTGTTGCTGCTGTAACAAATTATCAGAAACTCAGTGGCTCAGAGCAGTTTACATTTATCATCTTATGGTTCTGGAGGTTGAAATTGTAAAATCAGTCTCTGTGGGCCAAAATGCATGCGTCAGCAGGTCTGTGTACCTTATGGAGGTCCCAGGGAGAGCGCCTTTCTGGTTTCTATAGGCTGCCTCCTTGGCTGTGGCCCCTTCATTCGGTCGTCTGTTTCTGTGGTTGCATCTCCTGACTCTGACCTCCTGTCTCCCTCTTGTAAGCTCCTTTGTGATTCCGTGGGGCCCACCCCACAACCCACACTAATCTTCCGTGCTGAGGTCCTCAGATTCACCATATCTGCAAAGCCTCTTGTGCTCTATACGGTAACACAGTCAACGGTCAGGATCTGGACATCTTTGGGGGACCATTGTTTAGACTACTACATCTCGTTGCCCTTTGTCATCAAGCTCATGCCCAGGTTCCCTCCTCGAGGTGCAGGCCAGAGAGATGGAGGTTCAAGTAGAGGCAGGGGCTCTGCCTCCATCTGCTCAACTCCCTCCTCCTTAGACGACAGACTACAAGAACCCACTTCCTTCACAGTGCAGCGTACGCTCATCCTCAGGCTGTGGCCTTTCCCTGTCATTAGAATTCCACCTGATGCCCCTGGCATCACTACTCTCAAACCACAGCAGGACGGGCTCCTTACAAAAGCTCAGAGTGCTGAGGACCAGAGCTAAGCCACCAAAGCCAGTGCTCCTCTCCCTACTGTCCCATGCCCTGTCCACCACGCCCTTCCATCTTTACTGACAATTGTTTGTGCAGAGGAAGGGAGAATATTTGGCTTTTAGGTGTTGAAAGACAGGGAGAGGGCTGGGGTTGGGATGGGGAGGGCAAGAATTTTCTCTAAACCCTGGAAGCCAGAGTTCCCCTGAAACACCAGGACTGGAACCCGAGCCCACCTTGGGGGTTAGACTTGCTTCAAGGTAGGCAGAGAACTTCTGGTCACCAAAGCCAGGAGTCTGAAGAGGATGACACAGCCTTGACACTGGTTTAGACAAATAACTGGAGATGTTTCGTGCTCACCGTAGCAGTAATTGTGTGGAACATCTTTCATTTGGAGGTGGCATTGTTTGGATGGAGAAATGAGTTTTAAAGTTTAGATAAATTTGAGGAGGTCAGACTGGGTTCAATTCCAGCCCTGTCACTCATTAGGCTACGTGATCTTGACCTTTCTGGGTCTTACTTTCCCCAGGTATTAAATTGAAGCACACAAGAACTATATTCAGAGTCTAGTCATAAGAGGTCATTAGGGTAAAGCAGTGAAAGTGTTTCATGCAAATGAATCGAGTGTAATGCTCAGGATAGGAAGGAAAGCCAGCGGGAGGCATTCCACACTTGGGAGTCTGGGGAGGAAAAGGACAATTGCACCTCTCTACAGCCCACAGCTTGGTGACAGGAAATGGGACTGGGTGGCCTAGGATTGACCTGGAGTGGGGGAACCTTGCAGCTCCATTTCTCTGTGCCAGGCCGTGAGCTGCCCTGTGAAGAGGTTCGTGTGCAGGGAACCGAGGCTGCCCTCCAGTCGGCAGCCAGAGAACCGTCCCCCTCAGTCCATGAGTTTGGAAGCCCCCCACCCCCGCCCATCAGGCCTCGAGGGGACAGCAGCACTGGCTGCAGGAACTGATTTTTGTGTCAACTTTCTTTGCCCCCCACCTTTCGTTCTTTCACGCCACAAGTATTTGTTAAGCATCTATTAGGCACCAGGTACTGTCCTGGGGGTGATAATATTCCAAGGACACAGCATGGCCCTTGAAGGGTTTCCAGTGTGCAGGTTTCATGGGAGGCTTTATCCACCACTCACAGGTTGTCACTGAGCTTGTGACCTCGGTCCTACTCTGTTTCGCACCTCTTGCAGTTTGCTAAGGGATCTTTCGCTGTACACCATTAACTCACGCAACAGTCCTGGGGGCTTGATGCTCTTTACTGTGGCTGTTAACAAATGGGGAAGCCAAGCCCGAGAGAGATGAATCAGGTAAGGCCGTGAAGCCTCAGGTGGCAAAGGCGACGGGAGGTTCTCCCGCGGTGCCAGTGGTTCTTTTCAACGGGTGGAGTGGGAGGTGTGCTGGGGAGGGTTGGGGTTCCTTGAGCAGCGGGGTCTGAGGTCTGCCACGGGCCTCCTGCAATGCTGGTGTCCAGCCAGGCTGCCTGTTCTAGTCCTAGTTCTGGACTTGGAATTCAAAGCAGGGCAGGGATCCAAAACATCAAAAATCCATTTAAAATTCAAACAGGATGCCGAGGTAAATGAGACTTTCTGCGTCTGGAGGTGGCCATCCCCTCTCAGGTTCCGACTGAGCCCTTTTTGAAGACAGGCAGTTTGTCAAATACATGCCCAGAAGCCACAGGAGTCTAGGGAAGGGCCTAGGCACTTCAGAGAGGGTGCATGTGGGAGGCACAGGGTGTGGGGGTGGGGATGGCAGGTGAGGGACAGAGGGGGGAGGGTGGGGTCCTTTCCTGAGTGTGAGGCAGGGATGGGGGATTAAGAAACTCTAAAACATGACTCAAGAGTTGAATGAAAGCAGCTTCACTTTATAAATCACTAGTGGGAGCTGTTTCCAAAACCTACCCAGGTGCTCCCCTGATCCAAGCCGATCAGACTCCCAGAGAGGAGACAGCCGGAGGAGGCTCCTCCCTCTGGGACTTGCAAAGCATGCTGGCACCCTTCCTGCTGCCTCTTGCTCATCTTCTTTCCACCCCCTCTTTACCTGTCACATCCTTTCCTCTCTCCTCACTCTCTGAAGCTTGGGAGGCAGCAGTGGGGAGGGCAGGGAGGTCAAGACTGCTTTGTTGTTTGGGATCCTTTCTCCCACTCTCCATTCTGATGCAGTCATAAGGGACAGATCTGCGGTGAGGGCCCGCTATGCTGTGGCCACTGGTGGGCTCTCTGGGGTCTAGCTGCTGCATTAAGACACATGATGTGGCTCTGGAATTGGGACCAGGAACTGCTGCTTTTCCTAGCTGTGTGACTATGGGTATGTGACTTAACCTCTCTGAGCCAGTTTCTTCTTTTGTAGAGGGAAGATGATTCGTGTGTCCCAATCAAAAATATAAATTGGAATTCTAAGCCCTGTCTCAGAATCTGATCTCATTTAGAGGCAAGGTCTTTATAGAGGTGATCAAGTTAAAATGAGGTCATTAGTGTGGGCCCTAATCCAGTATGACTAATGTCCTTATAAAAAGGGGAAATTTGTGAGTATGGTGGAGATGCCTATGATTCCCGTTAGCCAAGGAAGGAGGATCTCAAGTTTGAGAGCAGGCTGGGCAATTTAGGAAGACCCCATCCCAGAATGAAACACAGTGGGAATGTCACTCAATGGTAGAGCACCCCTGGGTTCAACCCCCAGTACCGAAAAACAAAACAACAACAATAAAACCAAAAACAATTTGGATGCAAGGCACCTTGATTTTGGACTTCTGGCCCTCAGGACCAAGAGAGCACATTCTGTTGTTTGAGGCCCAACACACCCAGCAGGTGCACACCAAACATGGGTCCCCAGGAAGGGCTGACATTCTCTGAGTTAGAGGGGCCTGTCCTGCCCTGCCCCTGTCTTCTCTGAGAGCATGGTGGGTAAGCTGTTCTTGGCCAGACCTGCTCAGGAGAGGCAGCCGCAGTGTCAGGGCAGGCCACCAGGAGACATGGGTGAGTCACTGAGCTCTTTAGAATTGTTTTACCAACTCTGAAACAGAGCAAGTACCCAAACCTTCCAAAGCTGGGATCTGAACCTAGACCTTCAAGGGAAGCCTTCAAGGTGCCTTCCTCCCACATTCCGCCTTTCCAGACTCAACAGTGTTTCCTGCTTGTGTCTCCTTAGCAAGTAAAGTGTTCCATATTTTATTAAAAAAAATCACCCACCTGTCATTACAACAGTTGATCTTGAGCATTTCATTTATAGACGATGCTTTAAGCAGATTATAACAAACAAACTTCAAGACCTCTGGACACATCTTTCCTCTCCAAGAAATTATTTTTAGTCTTAGATTTTTTTCCCCTCTTTTTTCCTCCTCCATCCAACTTTAAAGAGAAGATGGCAGCTCTTTGCTCTTTCTGCTCCTTTAAACTTTTATAAAAGCCCTTCCGTTGTCAACACGGTTAACTTCAGGGGCCCTGGCCAGAGGCCTGCTCTTCCCACTTAGTCTCTCTGTGATTCCAAAGAAAAGAAGTACAGGTCCTGCCCCTTCTCTCCCCACTGCAGGGAGGGCCAAGGGCTCTCCAGGGAGGTGCAATGCTAGTTCCCCTCTTCCCGTTCAAAGGCAAACACCTTGACATTTATTCTCCAGGACAACTGGGGTGCATCTTTCTCCCCCAGTCTCCCCAGCAGAACTCACTCTCTGACTTGCATTTGTGACCGATTTCCCTCCTGGGCTTCAGGGTCTTTTCCAGGTGAATGTGACCAGGTGTCTTCCAGCAAGCAGAACTCTGGGATGGAAAATGAGCTCCTTTAGTTACACTTTCGCTGCTTGTCCTCTTGGGCCAGAGGACAGGCCCACGCAAGGCCGGTTCCCTGTTGGATGGGCAGGGAGGTTGGCTTGCTGCTAACTCCTCCGGAGGGATTTGGAAGTAGAAGGGTCTTCCCTAGGCTCAGGCCTCAGGCCAACCCACAGGGAGGGTCTGTGCTTCCTGTCCTTCATAAAGCCAGTTTACACTTCTCCCAGTAGAGACACCTTCTTGGTTGGCTCTGAAACTCCAGAGACAGTTGGGCATTTGGCCGTCGAAGGACCCTGAGGATACAGGGAAGGTGTCCTCTACAGCCCTTGGAAAGTTAGTCATTGGGCATACAGTGGATATGTGCTACCTTTTCCCGCTTGGAATCTCAGAAAATTCTATTCCAAGAATTAACTTTAGGGGCTGGAGCGGTGGCTCAGCGGTTTCAGCGCTTGCCTGGCAAGCACGAGGACCTGGGTTCAAATCCCAGCACCATGTACACAACTGAGTGTTGGAGCAACCAAGGCCATGTGAAAAACTCAATAAAGTTGTTTCTCTCTTTCTCTGTCTCTCTCACTGTCCCTCTCTCTTTAAAAAAAAAAAGAATTAACTTTATCCTAAAACTCTCCTCATAGGTGGCTCACAAGTAATATCAATGGGGGAGAGAATGGGGATGGCTTGAATTGGGCCTTCCTAGCTCCTGTCCTCCTGAATCATCTTTCCTCTCTCTTCCTCCTTTCTTTCCTCCATCCGCTGGGCATCTAATGTGGAGCAGTGTGCAGGGGCAATAGCAGTCAAAGGGCACAGCCGTGGCCCCATAGGAGTTTCCAAGCCACAGGTGGGTTTTCATCAGGGGCTGAGCTTGGAGCTGCCTACCTCCTTCCTACTCAGTGTAGTGCCTTTTACAGTTTGCTAAGGAATCTCACATATTATAGTATTTAATTCTCACAATCATGGTGAGAGCCTGGTGTTATCATTTCCGTTATTTGTATTTATTATTTCTATCAGCAATAGAACAGTGGAGTGCAGGTGGGAGAGACATTGGGTCCGGGTGGCACTGAGCAAGGCCCAGGTGCAGCCCCTGTGGTTCAGAGCAGGGCAAGACCCTCCCAGAAGTCACTCCTAACGAGGATGGCTGCCACTCTCTCCCCAAGCGTCTGACTGACACCTCAGCGACGGGAGTGGAGTGGCGTTCATTATCCGGTGACATTTCCCAGACAGCTTTTTACCTTCACTTCCCCTGAGATGTGATAACAAAAGCTTGTCTGATCTTCATTTTTCCCCTCTCCCGGCTGCCTGCCACCCCCGGTGCTTTTCATCTGGGTGTTGGAGGGCTAGCGGGTCTTCTGCCTCTAAGGATGTGTGGGAGCAAGCACAGAGGCCCCCGGGGAGACCAGGCCTCTTTCTTCCTCACACTTCAAAGGGCCTCGGGAGCTCTCCACTCCGTGGGGCGGATGGGGTGTTTTATTCCTTAGGAGACTGGAATCCGCTGCCAGTGGGGCAGGGGCACCTTGGGTGTTTCCTTCCCTTCCCCATCCCCAGGACCCCATGAGGAGGGAGAAGGTCAGCTGCTGGGCTGCAGGGACCAGGCTGGGGGGCCACAGTGCTCCCGGGGCCAGGGGCTGACTTTTCCTCCGCAGGACTCAGCACCGTCCCACCAGGGAGCCCGAGCGAGTGGGAGCGGCTCAGATTTGCGGTCCGCAGCCGCTGTCTACTGAAGGCGCAGCGGCTCCACCGCGAGGCTCCGGGGGCATCTGAGACAGACCTTCCGTGCGGCGCTCCGGGCCCTCCTCCGGCTTGCGGGGGAGGGTGACAGGAAGCTGTTCCTCAGCAGAACACAGGCACCCCCCGGGCGGTTGCTGCTTCCTCCTCCGCTAACAAAAAACTTCCCTCCTCGGCTCAGACGGATGTTTGGGAGCAGAAAGCAGACTGGACCTCAGTAACGCATTCAGCACATCAACCAGGATCCTCCGACCCTAGAAGTGCCTTTCTAGCTTTGTTCACACCTATCTAACCTCCCCGGAGGGTTGGTCGCACCTGGCAGGTGCTGACCCCTCTGGGACTGGCAGGTGGATCAGGGACACCAGGGCAGAGAGGTAGTGACCTACAGAGCAGCCTGTACTTCTGTGGCTACCTAGGCAGACACATCTTCCAATTTCCCAGTGGAAGTCAGAAATTGTTCTTAAAAAATTTCTGTTTAGAAACACTTTCAGACACACATAAAAATAGAATGAGCCCCCATAGACCCACTATCTGGATTCAATAACTATCACCATTTCCCCACCCTTATTTAATCTATTCTTTAAAAAAATAAAAAAGACTATTTATTAAAAGAAAAATATTTTAAAAATGTGCAATCTCCAAAATTAGATGTTGGGTTGGCTTACAGTTTTGGAAAGCATGTGTGTACCAAATAATTGTTTCTGTGAGTCAGCTTCATACGGAGGGTCGCCAGTGTGCCATTCTGCTCAGGGAAACTGGGCTGTTCCTGCAGACTGGGAGTGGGCAGGGGCTCTGGGCCAGGCCTCCCCTGTGCCTCTGTCCCAGCTGCACCCCAGGCCCAGGTCCCATCCTCATAACTACTCAAAGGGTCACCTGCAACTTGCATTTAAAGGGTGTCAGGCTTCAGTCTATGGGTCTAGGATTTGGGCCACAGTAGAGGTGGGGTAGGATGAAATCTCTCCAGGCCTATACTGTGGCTTAATTTGGTCTCTTTAGGGTAACTGGGAAGGGGAACTTCAAAGGACATTTAATAATTCAACAAGTCTTTATCGAACAATCACTGTGTGTTCGGATAGACATTTTGACTATGGCTGTAGACTAAGACAAAAATCCCTGCCTTTTGAAGATAACATTTTTGCAGGAATGACAGATAAATAAAAAGGCTATTATATGTGTGTGTTTAGTGTTTATTTGTGTGTGTGTGTGTGTGTGTATGATGATATATTTCTATTTTTTCCTTTTTGGTTAGGTGTAACAAGGCTGTGAAGGGGCTGCCATTCTCCCTGCCTCATGGAGAAGGCCTTCCTCAAGGTCCCTGGAGGTCATGCAGCAGAGGCAAGCAGAGAAGAATGCTGGACAGAGGTGACAAGAGCTCTGAAGGTGGCGTTTGAGTTTGCAGACTGAGCTGCCCCAACACGGCCCTCCTCCTGCATTTCTAAGTCACGTGAGCCTCCATAATCCTCTCTTCTGGTTCAATTTGGGTTGGGTTTTTGCCCAGCATGACATATCCCTACACCAGCTTGTGGCTCCTTAGTGATGTCTGAGCAAGCTGTGGGGAAGGAACTGGGCCAGAATGGCCAGCCATCAGGGGCGGCTGCTAATCAGCCTATGAGAAGGGCAGGGGAGCCTCATGTGTGCCAGGTTGGGAGGGATAGGGATGTGGCAGTGTGCCAGGCTACACCGGGTCTGTGCTTAGCAGATTGTCCCAGAGGTCCTGTAGGGCTTTCTTCTCTGTCAAGGGTCTGAGCTGCTCTACATGGTCCCTGTACAGGTGTGGACCAGGAGAAGCTGGGGCAGTGAGGGATGGCTCCAAGTAGCCTCTCTGATATCCCAGAATCTCAGGGAGAGATGCTGGCCTACACTGTGGTACCTTTGGTTAGGCTGTGAGTGATGGGGACTTGCGTGACAATACAGAAGTTAGATTCTTGACCAAGAAGGACAATTAGGGTGCCATCCACATCTGATCTTGCCCATTTTGTGCTCTTTTCATTGGGGTGCCTAGAGTGACCCCCACAGTGTGCCATAGGGGAATGTCTTCACTTTTTGAAGCTTTGGTTTGTCTGTGAATTAACATGGAAACACTGCCTACCTTCTATGGTTGTTAAGATGAAATGAAGCACTTGTGTGTAAAGCATTCAGAGCGTGGTGGTTGCTTATTAAATATGGTATCTGTACTCCTGCTGTTGCCAGAGCCGCATGTCAATGATTGAACCCAGGGACGCTTAACCACCGAGCAACATTCCCAGGCCTTTTTTATATTTTATTTTGAGTCAGGGTCTTGCTAAGTTACTTAGGGCCTTGCTAAGTTGCTGAGGCTGGCACTGAGCTTGCGATCTGATCTTCCTGCCATAGCCTCCTGAGTCGCTGGGGTTACAGGAGTGTGTCTCTGTGCCTGGCCAGTGAGTTTTATTTTTATGCTTTCTCTCAAATCTATTGCCTTCTCCTTAGGGCCACAATCTGGCTAGGATTGTCCAGGATGAGTTCTGTACTCCTTTGGGCAGTGTTAGTTGGTCCAAAAGGAAAACATTTTAAGAATCATAATGAAGTTCTCTTGATGTGCTTTATTTTATGTGGATTATTTTTGGTAGTACTCCATCAATGAGTCCTTCTAACAGCTGGGCAAGGTAGGTATGATTCTGGCCACTTTTCAGATTTGGAAGTAAGCTCAGGAGGTGCAGTTTAAGAATCAGAGGAATGGAAGGTCACAAGGGAGCTCGCTTCAGCAGAGGGCAGGTCCTGAGGGTTACTTTGGATGCATGTGAAGATCCTGAGAGGCCAGGTTGAGTGAGGGAGGACAACTGGGAGGACTTGGAGGCCAGCTCTCTCTGGGGTGGTTGTGGCGAGAACATTGCCATGTGTGCTATGGGGCAGGACCTTTTTATTTTTCTCCCCTCTGAACCTCCATTTTCCACTTAAGGAAAAGGATCATTGAGGCCAAAGTCATAAAATTAGTAAGAATTCAGCCAGGTCCTTTGATTCCAAGTCTAGAGGGGTTTCCACTCAAAAACCCTGAAGTTTTCAAAATGCTTATGGTTTATACAGCACTTTTTAAAGAAACTGATGAATAAACACAACTGCTAGTCCTGACTTACACAATTTTTTGCAAAGACAGAAGTGTAATGTGGTGGAAAAGAAAATATAAGGCTTGGAAGCTCTTTGCAAATTGTATCCTCCTCAGAAACGGTTCCTGTTTCTCTCACATGGTTTGCCAATTTTTATTGTGAAAATTAAGAGAACCTTTGTCCTTTTGGTGTCCTTATACTGTGGCTAAGAAGTGTCTGCCACATAGGAGGATCTCTGTAAATATTCACTTACTGAGTGGAAACCTTAGGCTCAGCTCCCCCTTGTCCTAAAGGCAGAGAGCCTCCAGCCTGCTCACTGAAAAGTCCTTCCCTCCTGGATTGTAGTGGGGCATTTTTTTCCCTCTTTCTTTAGGATTTGAAATGTTGGTTTTACCAGGGTTTTGATTTTGCTGGTCTTCAGGCTGGACCATGCCAGCAGCTCACCTGGATCCCCAGCTTCCCAATTAGCAGAGCTTGGGACTTGACAGCCTCCATAATTGTAGAAGGCAGTTCCTTATAATAAATCGATCCATATTTATGTGTGTGTGTGTGTGTGTGTGTGCATGTGTGTGTGTTTATAGAGTGGTCCTACCTGACATGCGGTTTTGCTTTCTGCAATTTCAGTTAATCTCAGTCCACCATAGTCTGAAAGTCTGAAATGGAAAATTCCAAAAACAAAACAAAACAAAACAAAACAAATCATAAGATCATAAGAGTTTCCTTTTTTCTGTTTCTTTTTTTTGTGTGTGTGATACTGAGGGTTGAACTACTCAGGGTCTTGCCCAGGCTAGGCAAGTGCTCTACCACTAAGCTGTAGCCACATCCCACAATTCATAAATTTTTAATAACTTTTAGTTTAGAATATTGTTATAATTATCCTATTTTATTATTAGTTTTTGTTGTTAATATCTTACTGTGCCTAATTTATAAATACACTTTATCATAAGTATGCATGTGTAGGAGAAAGCATGGTCTATATTGGGGTCAGTATTATCTGCATTTTTTGGGCATCTGCTGGTGGTCTTGGAACGTATCCCCTGTGGATAAGAGGGGACTACTGTATATACAAATCCTTGTATAGATAAGTTTATATATTTATTTTTATATCATATAAATCTTCACACATGCACACAATTAATTGTTTCTCTGGAGAACCCTGATGTAGAGCTCACGATTGTGTGCTGTGGTTGTGTGCTGTGGTTATGTGGTTGTGCTGTATGGTGACCCATGAGCTGGGGCCATTATGCTGGTGCTGACTTACTTTGTGGTGTAGCTCAGTGTTGGATATTGGGCTTGAGGGAGACACAGGGCCTCTTTACTTGAGGAGGGTGGGTGGGAAGGGCAGAATGGAGGCTTCCCTCCTGTCCTTTGGGGACTCCCAATTCTACTCCCTCATCCTGGGAGTTTGGTGGTTCATCAGGCTCCTCTCCCATGGGGGCCCTTCCTCAGGTCAGACTGCCACAATCCCATCTCCTTGGGGAAGCCTGGCCTCAGGGTACAAGCCTCAGGGCCTGCCCTCCCCTCCCCAGCTGCCTCCTAAGCTACTGGCCAGTTCCTGATGACATAATGGGAGCTGAACCCGTAGGCAAATGCACGTGTCCATTTTCCTGGAGCTGTCCTCTAGGCCTCACACTTCCCATGCTTAGGATCCCCAGTCTTTGTGTTGCCCCATGGAGATGGGCCAGGTAAAAAGGATGTAAGGTTATTTCTGCTTATCTAGTCCAAGAAATGGGTTGAGGAGCAAGAGGCAGGGTGTGCCTCCCTAGGCTGTGCTGAGGTTCTGGGCCCTCGAGGGAAGAAAGTCCCTGCCTGGAGGTTTGAAAGTCAGATCCAAGTCCTCTCACCCTTCCCCTAATTCCATCACATCCTCTTCATTAGTGGAAAGAACAATAGATTCATAGGTAGGACATTTGAGCACATTGACTGTCATTGCTTCTGGATGACCTTTGTTGTAAGTTGCTGATCCCTGATTTGCTCACCTGTAGCATGGGAATAATCATCAAATCTGTTGCACTGGTTATACTGAGATGTAGTGAAATAAAGTCAGTGAATGGGCTATGAAAAATGTATGCAATGCTGTACAAGTATAAGGTATTATTATTATTATTAAACAACTCAAGACTCATGTCTTATTGCTGATAGCAACTCTGGCCTCCTAACATGCTTCCTCTTAGGAAGACAGACATGGTATTACTTCGTCTTTAATGTGCAAATAAGTGACCTGGGATCTTGTTAAATGTACTGATTCTCCTTCAGTAGGTCTAAGAAGCCAATTCTGCATTTTCATGGTCTCAGGTGATATCAGCACTGCAGATGTAGATACCTGAACTACTTCGCAGGAAAGGCCATGAAACTTTCTTGTAATAAGCTGAGAAGAAACAGCTTAGGAAGTGCAGCAGAAATATTGGATTTATTAAAACAGTGTGCAGTCAAAGATGAATTGCTGGGGACTGGAGCAGTAGCTCAGCAGTTACAGTGTTTGCCTGGCATGCGCAAGGACGTGAGTTTGAACCCCAGCACCACGTACACAACGAAGTGTCAAGCAACAAAGGTCACATGAAAAACTCAATAAAATTGATTTTCTTTTTCTCTCACTGTCCCTTTCTCTTTACCAAAAAAAAAAAAAAAAAAAAAAAAAGATGGATTGTTGGTCACAAAAGATTCACTTTGGTGTTTGGGAAAACAGGCTGAGGGGAGAAAGAGAGAACAACTCTGGGACTCAAGAAACCCTGGACTGATCACTTCCTGGACTTCTCTGTGGAGCAGCTACCATTGGTCTTGTTAAGAGAGTCTGTGCTGCCTGTTCTTGAGCCCATGCTGTTGAGGAGCTTGTCAGTTTCTCCTGGGATGTTCTGCTTCTCCTCATTCTCAGTCTCCCGGTGGTAGAAGTAATTGAAGTTGGAGACAATGACAGGCACAGGAAGGGCAATGGTGAGGACCCCGGCGATCGCACACAGAGTGCCCACAATCTTTCCCCCTGGGGTGGTTGGGCACATGTCACCATAACCTACAGTGGTCATGGTGACCACTGCCCACCAGAAGCCATCAGGAATGCTAGAGAAATGGGACTCTGGCTCGTCCACCTCAGCAAAGTAGACCGCACTGGAGAAGAGGATGACCCCGATAAAGAGGAAGAAGATGAGCAGCCCCAGCTCCCTCATGGAAGCCTTCAGGGTCTGCCCCAGAATCTGCAGCCCCTTGGAGTGGCGGGAGAGCTTGAAGATGCGGAAGACCCTCACCAGGCGGATGATCCTCAGGATGGCCAGGGACATGTTTTGCTGGTTGCTTGGCTCTGTCTCCTGAACCAACTCTGTGATGAGAGTTGCAAAATAGGGGATGATGGAGATGATGTCGATGATGTTCATGATGTTCCTGAAGAAGTCAGTCTTGCTGGGGCAGACCACGAACCGAAGCGCCAGCTCGAAGGTGAACCACACGATGCAGGTGGACTCTATCATGAAGAAAGGGTCCGAGAACATGGTCTGGGAGAGGTCCGTCTTATTTGTGTTGAGGCTGGGGTCTCTGACCAACTTCAGCTCCCTGTCCTCCCGGAACTCTGGTAATGTCTCCAGGCAGAAGATGGTGATGGAGATGACCACAACCAGCACCGAGACCACAGCCACACCACGGGCAGCACTGGAGCTCTCAGGGTACTCAAACAGGAGCCAGAACTGCCGGTGGAATTCATTGGTGGGGAGCAGGGTTTCAGGGTCTTTGATGAAGCCTTCGTCCTCCCGGAACTGGTCCATGGCCTCATTACCCAACTCATAGAAGGAGATCTCATCTGCAAAGACATCAATAGGTACATTGGCTGGCCGCCGGATTTTTCCACCAGATTGGTAATAATAAAGGATTCCATCAAAACTTGGCCGGTTCCGGTCAAAGAAATACTCATTTCTCATGGAGTCAAAGAACTGCATCCTTTTCTCCCGGTCTCCCAGGAGAGTCTCTGGGAACTGATTGAGGGTTCTGAGCTGGGTCTCAAACCTCAGTCCAGCAATATTGATGATCACCCGCTGATTTCCTTCATTCCAGACCACTGGCTCAGGCCCTGGAAGATCGGCATAGTCTCCTGGGAGCTTGGAGAAGATAGTCTCATGGTTGGTGCTATCACTGATGAGGATTTTCCAGTTGGAAAAGGGGCCGCTCCCAGGCCGGCCTTTTGGATTGGATGGATCAAGGTTTGTGGCATAGCCTGGCTCTTCCTGAATTTCATCTGAGTTATCAAAATTGACCAGAGCAACTTCCATTTCTTTCCAGCCACACACATCCATGCTAGGGGGAATCAGGGAAGCAGCATGAAGACCCTCAGTCCTTGCTGCCTGCTGTAATCTGTGGAGAAGAAGACACGCATTATATGGGAGCCAACGTAGGAACAGCTGGCTCTTGATTATTGATGTAAGATAGTAAAGGAATAAGCAGTGACTTACTGTTGGCTTGAGAAGGAATGTCGTGGTTGTTTTGGCAACAGTCTTCCTGTGAAATCAGTTTGCACCCCCTGATTTTACACATACTAATAACTACGAGAAATCACCAAGAGGGAGCTTGGAGAACAGGGGCACACTTTTCTCAGCAAAGGAGAGTTTCTATATATGGTGGCAGAAAAGAGTCACAACAAAAGAGAAAGTTAATGTTTCATAGTAATGAGAAGGACAATTTTGTATTTTTGGGAAGTCTTTAAGTCTACCCAACATTTTCCACTCCCTTCTCCTTAGCTCCTTTCTTTCACACTGGGCAGTCAGTGTAGTACCACTTCTCATCACCTCCACCAGGTGAGGCCTGGGAGTGGGTACGTGAATCTGGTTGGAATTCTGTTCAGAAGGAGGAACAAGAGGATAGGGTGGGGTGGCTGATCAATAGTGTCCTCCCCAGTACACTCTAAATAGGCTGTTTGTGCCTTGGGCCCCACATCTGGATGTAACTTCTGGAGTGACTTTGAGGGTACATTAAATTAGGTACATATGTAAAATGCTGGTGGAGGGATGATTATTTTATAGCTATTGTTGTTTTTGCCAAATTCCCCACATCACAGGCTGAGAAACCACCAGCCATTGGAATGTTTTGGCTTGAGTCCAGGGTATTCATGGAGAACAATTTCATTTTAGTCATTTTCAGTGGGAAGTAACTAAATAATTCTGTGTGAGTGTGGGTGTGTTCGGGAGGGGTCAGGACAGCATGCCCAGTGGGCTTGGATAACTACAAATATTGTTTAACATTCCTTCCCCTGGTCCACGCCAGCTTCAATTTCAACCAAAGAACACTGAAGTCAGGCAGGCTGGAGTGAGGGTGGAAGGGAGAAGAGGGACCAAGCCTGAGATGAAAGCGGGAGCGGTCATGGCCTTGGAGTAGTTTCATTTACAGGTGACAAGAATATCTGCAGCACACAGTGCTGTAGTCTGTTCAGACTGACCCTGTACTCCCTTATCTTGCTGGATGGCAATAATCATGTTATTTCTACCAAGCCACAGAGCTAAGTGTCCTTCCCAAGATCACACAGAGTCCTGACAAAACCCTGACACAGCCTCCTGGCCCAGGCCTTTCCCATTGCACCACAGGGTCCCTGTGGGGGAGCCCAGGCCTTATGGGGAGCTGTGGGCCAGGGCTACAGAATCCTGGCAGCCTAGCGTTCCTTGGTCCAGTCCTCTGCTTTCAGTTCAGGTGCTACACGTTGGGCAATGAGACTTGCTCAGTCAGAGCCACTGAGCACCTGTTCTTCCTCTTAGGAGTGAGTGGCCTTTGCAAGCTTCCTGACTTCACCGAGCTGCTTCTCCTCTGTTGTGGTCTGGGGAAGGGTGTACCCATGCTGAGCATGCTGGTGCTAGCCTTCTGTGGGGCGCCTGGTGAGGGGTAGGGTGGTTGGAAAGCAGGGTCAAGAACTCTTGAGACCAGAGCCAGTTGGCCCTAGTTCAGGTCCTGGCTCGGCACATGGTGAGCCTTGGAGAAGCGTTGGTTGTACAGGTGGTTCCATGTGCCCGCTTATTTTAGCAAATGTGGATCATCACAGACACTGAGAAAAGAGGACCAGACTTGGGTACAAGAGGCCGGTCTCGAGAATTTGCTTCACCACTTAGGAGTTGTATCTTTTTGAGCAAATCACTGGATTTGATGATCCTTAATTTTCTGATATGTGAAATGGGTAATAAAAGGGTAAGTCCCATCTCAATGATTATAATGAGAATTAAATAAGGCATTTCACTTTATAAATATATTGCAAAAATTATTTAAAGAGGCACTTTGTAGATTGCAAATTATTTTATTTTTTGATACCAGGGATTGAACTCAGGGGCGCTTAACCACTGAGCAGCATCCACAACCCTTTTTATATTTTTTATTTTGAGACAGTGTCTTGCTAAGTTGCTTAAGGCCTCATCAGTTGCTAAGGCTGGCTTTGAACTCACAATTCTCCTCTTGAGTTGCTGGGAATACAGGTGTTTACCACTGTGCCTAGCTTGCAAATAATTTTAAAAACCACACTTCCCTCCCCTCTGCTCCACACGAAAACTAATGTAACATACTTCTAGGCAGAAAACACACTTCATGGAGGACGGCTCAGCTCCGTGCCCTCCGCGCCTGTCCTGTGCTGACCTGCCTCCACGTCTTTGTTGCTGTTTTGTTCTGCCTCTCATGCACTTTCCCCTCTCATTTCTCCTACTTTTTCTGCCCAGGTCCTGCATCATCCGTGGAGCTCACTTTGCCCTGTCTTTCCTCCTGCTCTTAGCCTGCCCCCGTAGAGTGCTCTTTCTCACTGAGCTTGGAGTTTCAGTGTCCGTGGGGTCAGCCTGAGCGTCCAAGTTTTCTTGAAAGTTTTTAGGATAGCAGGACAGTGTTTTACGGAGTTTTCCTCCTGCCTTGAATAATCTTGGAGGACAGGATTCACCTCTGATCGGTACCTGTAGTACCCCAGTGTCCAGTTTGAAGTGGAAGATAGGAGGGTGGCTAATGGGGAGCGGGGTGGTGGGACAGCACCAAGTGCAATGTATTCTGTGGACACAGAAGTGATTATTTGGTAAGCACTCATTTGTTAAGCAGGTGAATGAATGAATAAATGAATGAGTAATTGCAAAGTCATGAGGACAGGGATGTGTCCGTGTTGCGTGCCACTGTGACTCCAGGGGCTCTCTGGTGAACGAATGGATGAGTGACGAATGAATAAGGGTGCAGAGAGCTTCCCGGGCTCAGTGCCAGCACACCTGCATTGCCTCTACTGCTTTATGATCACTGACTACTCTAGAACCTCATCCAGCCTCCGTGTTGTCATCAGTGATAGGAAAATCAGCTGAGTTGAAGAAGCCAGATCAAAACAGGTACACATATAGAAATTTCCATAATTCAAAATTCTAGAGAATGCAAATCTAGAGTGACAGAAAGCAGGTCAGCAATGGTCTGGGAACTGGGCAGGGAAGAGAGGACAGGATCACAAATGGCCTCCCGGGAGCTCTACAGGGGTGACGATGTTTTCTCTTATCCCAGGTGTGTACACATGTCGGAACTCATCAGGTTTCATGCTTTAAATCTAGTATGCATAATTTTATCTCAGTAAGTGCATAAAAAGGTAAGCAAACAAACACAAGGAAATAAAAGCACATGGGTTGCCAATGATGCTTTGAGATTTCGGTAAGGACCAAAGTAGATAATGTGGGCGTGGGGATGCGGGGAGGCTTTGTAAGCTGCAAAGTCCTATAGTTTCATATTTTTTTCTTTTTGTATCAGGGATGTTGCTGAACACTGAAAAACATCCCCAACCCTTTTTATTTTTTATTTTGAGGCAGGGTCTCACTAAGCCGCTTAGGGCTTTGCTAAGTTGCTAAGGATGGCTTTAAACTTGCGGTCCTCCTGCCCCAGCCTCCTGAGCCACTGGGATTAGAGGCGTGTGCCGTTATTCTTGGTTTCCTGTGTGAATTCTTGAACAGCGTTCACCATTGTGCCCAAAAACATGCCTGGTCATGCTGCAGGGACTCAGCAAATAGTTTAGAAAGAGTGAACACATTCCAGAGTCCAGGGTGTTTAGGGGTGGCTCCCATTGCCCTGGGCAGTGTCCTGGAGCCTGCTCTGCTTGCTGCCTGTGAGGTCCTGACAAATTCCCCTTGGAGCCTCAGATTTTTTTTTTTTTAAATCTGCCCAGCACTCCAAAACCTCCACAGAATTGCCCTGACTCTAAGCTGAATTCTTACCCATGGCTGATCATCATTTTGAAAAGTCCTCTATGATGCCTGATTCCTCTCCCAGTCTCTGCTGGCGGTGCACAGCATTAAAGCAGATCTCATGCCCCTCTGCATACGACCACTGCGCTTTCCTCCCTCCAGGTCACTGTGTGAGGGCTGCAGGCAGGCCATCCTTGTAACCTCGCCCAAAGGTGAAGATTTCCCTAAGGACTCCTGGTGAAGTTCTTCTGTCCCCTCCCCAACTCCCTGGAGGCTCATCTACACTTTTTTCTGGGCACAACACTATTTGACCATGTGTTCTTCTCCAGAGCTTTGCCAACTTTGGGTTCTGCAGCACGTGACACATGGGATCAAGCTGGCCCCTCACCTTCCCCGGGAATCTTACATGTCCATCTTCTGACCCTTGCTCTCCCTCTTCCCCCCAGAGCCAGACACATTTGCTATGTGGCATTAGGCACATTATTGCCACTGGCACTCTGCTTTCGTCTCTAAGTGGGTCCAGTGTACCTGTCCTCAGGGTACCTGGGGGTAAGAATGAGATATTGGATGTTGTATATTGCATTGTACTGGCACCCAGCAGGCATGCTGTAGATGGGAGTGGATCTTTCCTGGGAAGCCCTCCTTGGCCTCCCCCTGCCCTCGTGCAGACCACAGCCACCTGGACTGCCCCTGAGCTCCGCAGCACTCCCTGCTGGGGCACAGCTGCCGGTGAGCCTGTGGTGCAGTGGTCCCTTTCCTGACCAGACAGGGCATTTCCTGCAGGCAGGGCTTTGAGAACTACTCCTCATGCTTCTCCCAGCACAGTCCTGTACAGATGACTGTGGCTACTGCTGGGCTGTGGCTTGGCTTTGTAAGGTCACAGAGCTATACTGGGGAATCAGGGTCTGGAGCCTGTCCCATGGCCTTCCCCACAGGTTGCCTTTGGTTGCCTAGCAACTCCAACACCTCCTCCACATTCAGGTGAGGCAGCAGCTGTCACCGAGTTAGAGAGAAGTCATCCTGCAAAGACAACTGTGTGTACTGAGCCTCAGGGCCCTGAGCCCCAGGGAGGGAGAGTGCAGGGCTGTTGGGGGCAAGCTCAGATGTCGCAGGGCTGACAGCCAGTGGAGGAACAAGTGGGCCGACACGTGGGCCTGGCACAGGATAGGGGCCCACTCCCATTACAGAGCACATCAGAGGATGGTGGCAGGAAGGCAGGGATGAGACAGACTGAAGTGCTGCCTGTGGCTTGACAGAAGAGGGCGCTGTTGTCCTGCTAGAAGCAGTCCCTGGCCACTCTGTGGACCACTGCTTCCATCCTTGATGTCTCCTCTCCTTCACCTCTTAGGACCAGCCAGGCCTCAGGTCTTTCCATTCTCCCCATGGCAACTCTCAAATCCACCCTGTTCTTCTCTCTGCTGCCCCTTCAGCCAAGCTCTGTCTCTTCAGTTCATGCTGACTCACAGGTTCAGCCTATTGAGGAGTCAAAAGAATGTAGAGTGTGTTCCTCTCTGCCTTGCCAAGGGGTTGGGGTAATGTTATCCCATGCTCCAAGAGCCTCGGGTTCCCCAACTGGGAGACAGGTGAGAATTGCTAGTTTTTCCACCCATCCTTATCCTGGTCCTTTGTGGAGAATCACAGGCACCTTGGTTTTTGAGGTGAAGGCAGAGGGTGGGATGACAGGCTTGGAGACATCAGAGCAGCCTTCTGCCAGAGACCCAAATCCAGTTGGGAGAGTGAAGGCAGGCGGCAGGCTGGGGGTGGGGAGAGGGCGGTCCAGGACCTTAGTCTTGTTCCTAGCAGGGAGTGGTCCCCTCAGCCAGCCCGAGTAAGGGT
Organism: Aplodontia rufa; assembly: GCA_004027875.1. NCBI lineage: Eukaryota > Metazoa > Chordata > Mammalia > Rodentia > Aplodontiidae > Aplodontia > Aplodontia rufa. Next base: position 49,222 of record PVKS010001750.1, read on the forward strand.
GTAGGCTCTGGGGGTAGATACTAGGGACAGTTCTCCATCCTGGTGTGGCTGCTTACTACCTGTGTGATCAAAGATAAGGTGGTTATGCTCCCTTGATTCAAGTTTCTTCATCTTTAAAGTGACCTTATTAGTATGGTCCTCCCAAGTTTGTGGTGAGTCATGTCCATCCATATGGAAGCAGCAGTGAGTGCTCATAGCTAGGACCAGCTGGGCCACAGGTCAGGTATCTGTGGGATTGGCATTTTCTCCTTTCCCGCTCCTGCTGCTAGTAAATAGTGTTCCATAACATTGCCGGGTGGTAGCTAGGCCCTTCAGAGGTTAACCCTTCTCACGCGGGTGTGTGTGATGATGGGTAAGAGGAGGCTCTGGGGCCATCAGAAATTGGGAATGACTTTCATGGCTTGTGTTCTTGGACCCTGTGATGTGGAGAGGTTACCTCCTCCTGTTCTGCTGTGAAGGGCAAGGTGCTCACACCAGGTACCTATACCCAGCTGACCGCGCTTTCCCACACAGTGTCCCCTAGCATCGGCAGGGTTACTATCCACATTTCACAGATGAGGATCCTGAGGTCCAAAAAGGCATGAGAGCTGTACAAGGTCTTTCAGCCACTAAGTCACAACGTTGTGATTCAAACCCAAGTGTTCTAGTTCCAAACCCAACATTCTTCCCTTTGTCCTCTCTTTCCCAGCCCCACTACCATTTGTGATTCTCATGCAGAATCATTCACTCAGCCAGGGGCTGTACCTGTGATGGACACACACACACACACACACACACGCGCGCGCGTGCACACGCACACACACACCCAGACCCAGCCACAGATACGAAACGACCAGCCAACATGGCAACGTGTGTCTTCTCATAAATCAGTCACAGACACATGCATAGGGCAAATAAAATCACCACAACACCTGACATGTGCTCAGGTGCAAATGTGCAGACACAGAAGCAGACTCCCAAGCACAAACTTGCACTGCAGAAACCACCCACATCGCACAGATGTTTCTGTCCCAGTTGTGCCCTGAAACTCCCTTCTCCCGCCTCATCTCTCTGTCTCTTGGAACAGGAGAACGTCTGTTGCTTGGAGCAATTGGAGAAGACAAGAAGGGCTGGAGGGGGCTCGAATGGCTGGTCACATGGCTCTCTTCCTTGTTAGAGTGGTGATGGGCACAGCGTGGGCAGTCTGTCTCCTTTCCTGTGGGGACTGCTCAAGGACAATTCTATTTTCCTACAGGGACAGAATGATGCAGGCAAGAGCTTTTTCATTTAAAACCTGAGCAGCAGCAGCAATGCTGGAAAGGATGATCACAGGATAATACATTCCAATGGGAATGTTACAATTTAACTGCTATTAACCACGAAGACAGAAAAACTCCCGACTGACCTTGGGGAAAATACTTTTGCTCTGGGTTAGCTGGGGGAAAGTTCTCCTGGGTCCTTTATCCTGGACCTCTTGATTTTGTACACCAAGACCTGGTGCTTCCTTCCTGTTTGCCTTGGAGAGAAGGATGCATCTGCTTCTCATGGTAATAGGTGTGCTTTTTAGTTATCAGGAAAGATGGCAGAGAAGGCATGGGCCTGGGAGCCTGAGGGAACTTTATCCTTTAATCCCACAGTAGCAAACCCACTACCTTGTGTGATTCTTATGTGGACTCATTCATTCAGCCAGGGGCTGTACCTGGGATACATGCATAAACACATACACCCAGATATAGACCTTCACACCAGCACCCGCATCTTCAGTGACGCAGCTTCTGTTCAAATCTGTCACTGTAGTGCCCTTTGGGCTGGTTCTCTGCAGAGCTCTGCATGTCAGCCACCTCCATGCAGGCCCTTGGGGAATTGTGAAGCCAGGAGGAAGCTGAACTCATCATTCTGCATACATTCATATGCCCGGTCCTCAGAAAAGCCTCAATGCACTGGGCATGGTGGTGCATGCCTATAATCCCAGTGGTTCAGGAGGCTGAGGCAGGAGGATCGCAAGTTCAAAGCCAGCTTCAGCATCTTAACAAGGCTCTAAGCAACTTATTGAGACCCTGTCTCAAAATAAAAAATAAAAAGGGCTGGGGGTGTGGCTCAGTGGTTAAAAGCCCCGGGGTTCAATGCCTGGTACAAAAGAAAAAAGAGGAAAAGCCTCAATCCAGTCCCATAGAACCTCCCTGGGCTCAACTGCCAGGTGTGGGGTGCTATAGAAGGACAGGTAAGAGCTATGTGATGTGACTTTTGTTCCTGCAAAAGCTCTCCTGCTGTTCCACTCAAATGTGGGGTTGCTTTTAGCCATTCCCAGGAATATGATAAAGAATGTAATCACATAAAATTGTAAAATAAGGGAGGGGCATTTCTATTTAACCCATTACTCCTGCCAAACCTGCCCTCAACCACCTATTTTCATGGAAAAAGCATGGTATGTGGAACCAGTAGACACAAATTCAAGTTTTGCCTCTGCTTCTTGTTAGCTGCATAGCATTAGAGGAATCACCTTGGCTTCCCAAGTTTTAGTTCCTTCGAGGTTAAAACAGGCATAGGAGCACCTGCCCTGTCTACCTATCCCTGACACCTTGTCCAGTGGGTTCTTAATACATGTGTGTTGCATGAATGGGTCAGAAGTACATGAAACATGACAGATATCAGCATGCTCACAAGCACACACAGGATGGAGACTCACAGGCCTTGAGCCAGATCTGCAGCCTGATGCAGGGCCTTTAGGTATAAGAGGCCACAGCTCCCCCTGCCCTCCAGAGCTTGTATTCCACTCACCTTTTACAACTTCACGATTCTAAAGTTTGTTCATGTCTATTTTCGTTTGACCCTCACAGCAGACCTGAGATGAACAGACTGCTATTATTGTCCCCCTTTTACAGATGTGGAGACTGAGGTCCAGAGTGGTGATGGTAGTTAAGTGGCAGTGCAGGGACCTGGACTTCCTTTGTCTGATTCTAAGCCTAAAACTCTCCCCAGGTTGCCAATGGTCTCAATCAAAGCTAGGATACGTGCTCTTGTCTTCCCTGAGCTTCTTGATGATGTGTCACAAGACAAATTTATCTAATCTTCCCTGGCCTCTCCCTGAGCCTCACTTCGTTCTCCTAGGAGGCAGTTTTTTAGGCACAGTGATTATATGGCTGGGTGCTTTGGCCAGCAGGCCTAGACTTGCAAGTTCAGCTCTGTGACCAACTAGGCCCAGGGCCCTGTGCAAGCTGCTTCAACTCAGTTTCTCCATCTGTGAAGTGAGGAGACTACCTACATGACAGGGCTGTGGCCATAATTAAAGGAGTGACTGTGAAACTTAGAACAGACTTGGGGCAGGGATTATGTAAAATTTGGTGGCCCGGCTGTCCTGGCAGGAGCTGCCTTGTCTTGTCCTGGTTTTGAGAGCATAACTGGGATCTTTCCTTACTCACTGTGATTATCTGATCTTTCCCTGCCTTTTTCTTCTCCCAGGGTGTCCCAGTCTGGCTCCTTGCTCAGGAGATGGTCTTCTCCATGACCTTTATGTGCCATCATTTTCCCGAACGGTGGCCTCTTCCTCCATGAGGTCCCTTGTCCCTGCCTAACCCTCCCACCCCCCTTTCCCGCTACTGGCCTGTTCAGACAACACCTCTTGCCTGGATTGTTGTCATGGCCCCCACCCGGCCCTCCCTGTCCCTCCATGTGGCTGCCAGGGTGCTCCTCCTCATAGCCTGGCTGGCTCTTGTCTCCCCTGCTGGAGGGCTCCAGTGGATCCCGTTGCCCAGCCTGCATGGACCTCTGTCTCTCATGCTGTGGTGGGACACAGCCTCTTCTTGTAGCCAATTTCAGGTCTGTGTACACAGGTGGCATCCATCAGGGCACGGAGGGGAGGAGTGAGCTGGCTCCTGCTCCATCTGATAGTAGTCACCCACCACACCTCTCCCTTGCCTCCTCTTCCCTGAGAGGCCCAGGTCAGGAAAGCAAGCCCTTAAGCTTTGTGTTGACAGATACCAAGCAACGGAGGCCACGCATCGGCCTCTCCTTTTTGTAAGCATCTCCTGTCCTGAGTAATTTTCTTGGGTTCATCTCTCTAAAGAGACACCTCATAGCTACCTTCCGGGATTTCTTAAGGTACACGATCTTGAGCTAGTTATTTAGTTTCTCCCCACCCCCCAATTCACCCATCTGTAAAGTAGGGATAATGATGTCTACATAGAGATTTGGGGGAAGGAATTCCATCCTTGCCTCACCCCAGTACCTGGTACAATATGCTGCTTCACACAGAAGAATCACGGAAACTCTCTGTTGAATAATTCATTGACTGGTGCACAAAGGCACGAGCCATGGAGCAGAGCACCTATGGTGAATTGCAGGCATCTGTCCTTGGGGGTGTAGTAGGTGGCAGAGGCTGTGTCCACTCAGCAGAATATCACAGAAGCCACTGACTGTTCTCCTGACTGAAGTTCTTCTGCTTCCGCCTTCTGGCTCATACATGGAGTATGGTGTAGAGAACAGACTGCTGTGCTCTGGGGCTTCCTTAAACCCCAAGAAGGCTCCAGAATTTCTGAAGCTGAATGTGCACAGTGTTTAAGGATGTGTGTGTGTGTGTGTGTGTGTGTGTGTGTGTGTGTGTGTGTGTATGTGAAGCTATGATTTCTTTCGGTGGAAAGTCAAGGTTCAGACTGAAACTGAGGCCCAGAGCTAAACAGCTAGGAATGTGGATGGTAAGAATAACATAGCTTGCCCTAAGAGCAGTCTAGGCCGTGAGCCAGTCTGGTTAGCTTATGCTGTGCATCCAGCTGAATTCCCCCAGAATGCGTCAGAAGCTCTGGGAGGACACTTGGGCCTGCTGTTATGGCAGTGAAGATGGAACCTCAGAGGTTGAAGTGTGGGTCAAAGGAAAACAAAGCGGCTAAGAACTCACCAGCAGGAGAGGTGGAGAGGAAGGCTCTTCTTCAGTCTGGGTGAGCCTGGGGTGCTCCAGCTGGGTCAGCTCTCCATGGCAGAAGGGATATGCTGGTCTCAGGGCAGACAGGAGGACTGGCAGGAAGAAGCCTGACCAGCTGCGACCCAGGATTCAGAAATCCTATCCCTCTGTGAAACAGGATCACCCTGGCCGTCACTATCTATGGAGGTAGCACAAGAGAGGAGCCAGCCTGGGTGGGTGGGTGGGGTGCAGGGCAAAGCGAGCTGAGAGAGTTCAGGAAAGCCTGGCCTCCCACCTCCTGGCTGACAGAGCACAGGCCGGCACCTGCCCTGGACGTTGAGTTAGCTGCGGACTCATTTAGCTGCAGGCCTATCTCCCCATCATCTGCCCCAGCTCATGGAAGGCCTGACGGCTCATGTTGATGAAATCAGCCATGGTTTTGATGGGCCTCTGCCCACTCGCCTGTGGAAAAGACCAGGGTAAGGGATACGCATGGGGGCTTAGTTCAGTCACACTGGACCTGGGGGACAGAACCTCAGCCACATGACCTGTTATATAAACTTTTCTCAGATTCCAGCCAGACCCCATTCAGGCTTCCTGGGAGGGCCATGACCTGGAGGAGAGCCAACATGGGGAAGAGATCCTCCACAGGAAAAGGGCCACCCCCGGGCCAGGGGGCCAGACTATAATCACCGACAGCTTTAGGATGGTGAATCTGATCCCTATGAGCTCCTTAAGAGGAACTGTGAGCAGAGTGTACCTAACCAGTACACTGGTTAGGTAACAGTACCTAACTGTTACAGTACTGTTGGGAAATTTAATTGAATGAATACACGTAAAACACTACGACAATTCCTGGCTGGGTGAAAGCTCTCAGTCATTGTCTGACCTTTTGTAGCAAGGGATCATGATTAGATAATGGATCTAAATTGCTTTGTAAACCAGAAATGCATGTTACTATTAAAAATAAGGTAAGGTTATTTTGAGGGTCCACAGGCTTCATTTTCAGGGCCTCCTCACATTTTTTTGATATTTTATTTTATTTTATTTTTTTTAAGAAAGAAGGACGGCAAGAGTGAGAGAAAAAGATAGAATCAATTTTATTTAGTTTTTCATGTGGTTTTCATTGCTCTGAGACTTCGTTGTGTATGTGGTGCTGGGATTTGAACTTGCATACTCACGCATGCCAGGCAAGCTCTATAACCACTGCCAAGCCACCGCTCCAGCCCCTCCCTACAAATTTAAAAAAAGTTTTATTTATTTATTTATTTTTTGAGAGAGAGAGAGAGAGAATCAGTTTTATTTATTTTCCCATCTGGCCTTTGTCAGACACCTAGTTGTGTATGTGATGCTGGGGTTTGAACCCAGTTCCTTGTTCGTGCCTGGCAAGCACTGTAATCTCTGAGCCATGACTCCAGCCCTGCCTCCCCACATTTTAGGAGCTTCTGATTCCAAACTGGGTGTCCCCTTCTTTGGCACCACCCTGTTTTCAGTCCCCAGCCCTTCCCTACTTCTGTCATAAAACCACCTGGTCCTGTCCCAGCCTCCAGAGGCTGCAGGAGGACAGGTAGTGAGTCTGGTGGATATTGGGTCTTTAAACTTGGGACTTGTGGGTGCATAGTGCCTTATTCCAAAGGAGATCTGCTGGTGGGTTTGGGGGCCATTTTGGGATAATAAAGCTTTTACAGTTCCTATGGGACATTTCCCCATGAGTGTTCCTGGCTCATTTTACTAGGTTTTGTTTGTTTATTTGTTTGCTTTTGGTGGTGCGGAAGGCCACCCAAGGTCTTGTGCACCAGAGCTCTGCCAACTGAGCTACATCATCCCCCGGCTCATTAGCCTGGTGACCACCCTACCATCCTGGGGCACAGCTGTGGCCAGAGGAAAGGCCTTGTCCAGCTTGCTGGACACCAAAGGGTTTACTTCTGCCTGGGAGAGTCGCAAACACCCAGCTGCAGATGCCAGGTGGGCACTGTAGTGTCAGCACCAGGCAATGAATAGGTGCACAAAGTGAACTCTGCTTACCCCTAACCCAGGCTTCCTGTTATGCTTTACCTATAATTCCATCTGGTGCCAAGCAGCCGTTTACTCTTCCCAGCTCTGAGTCCAGGCCTAGGAGCAGCTCAGCTGGGGCACCAAGTACCTCCTTTCATCTGGGACACTGTGGTTGATCTGCCTAGGACTCAGGGACTCCTATCCCGCGGGCTCTGAGAAATGGCTTGGACCCTAGTCTATAAGGGATGGGGAGTAGGAGCCCATAGGTCTCAGGACCTCTGGTTAAAACTTTTACTTATTCAACAATTGATTGTATTAGGGTCCTCCAGGGGAACAGAATCAATAGAATACATACACACAAATATGTATATTTCTATATTTATTTCTTTATTTTATTAGACTGTCTCACATGACCAAAGGCTGGCCAGTCCCTCAGTGGCTGTCTGCAGGCTGGAGAGCTGGAGAAACGAGTAGCTGGTCAGTCCAAGAAGCTGATGCCTCAGAGCGAGCAGGACCGGTGATGCAGCCCCAGCCCATGGCCGCAGGCCTGGAGGTTCCCTGGAGAGCTGCTTCGAATGCAGGTCTGCATTCAGCACCTGAAGAATCTGGAGTCTGATGTCCAGAAGTGAGAACAGCAAAAACGTGCACCTGTTCAAGAAGAGCGTGGAGGGCGTGCCCGTGCCAACTTCCCCTTCACCCGCTTTCTGTTCCATCTGGGCCCCAGCCTGTTGGATGGTGCCACCCACACTCAGGGCAGGTCCTCCCCTCTCAGTTCACTGACCCACATGCCAACTGCCTCTGGAAACATCCTCACAGACACATCCAGAAGCGTTCAACCAGTTGCATGTGCAGAAGTCATGATGGAGAGAGTGTGCAGGATGGAAAACCTGGAATTGGTCACAAAAATTCACTGAACACCATTAGTCACAGCAGTTAGTGTTTTTGCGCACATGCAATGTGCCAGATACAGGGCCAAGTCCCAATGGCAGTAGATTCTATTATTATCTCATTTTTACAGATGGGGAAACTGAGTCACCAGGAGAGTTTGCTTGCTCAAGCTCCTAGAGCTCCTGAGTTGGCAGAGCTGAACTGTGCATCTAGATTCACAGACTCAAGCTCTGTGCTGAAGGTGTGTACCAGGTGTGGGCAGCAAGTGGCTGGGGTGAGGAGGGGCACAACTCCGCCTGAGGAAGTCAGTGAGCCTTCCTGGGAGGTAGCCTTGAGCTAAAGGAAAAGTGCTCCAGGCTGAGAAAAGGGTGCAGGAGTGAAGGCATTCCATGGAGAGGCAGCCCTTTGAGGGCAATGTTGCAAAGCCTAGACGAGCGATTCGTGACAGGAGTGTGCGTGCTCGGGGAGGAGGGCATCTAACCTAGGGAGCATCCACACAGACCACCACATGCTTACGAGTGCTGTTGTGGACTGTTCACCAATTCAGGTGCCTGCTGGTAAACTCCTCTTGTGGCTGAGAGGCTGGGTGACCAGGAAGGAAGGAGGAGCCAATGTCTGAGACCCAGAGCATTTACAATCCAAGGCAGGGTGAGACCTTACATCACCAGCATCATCACCATCACCATCACCATCACCATCACCATCACCATCACCATCACCATCATCACCTTTTATTCAAAGGAAATTTGTGATGAAGTCTGGTCTATAAAACATACCAAAAAGGTGCTCTGCATGAATTAGGATGAGTCAAGCTGCACCTACTCAACTCCTTGATTCCCTGCTCCTTGAACCTTTCTAACTCCCCAGACATAGTCCATCCAGTGGCTACACATTGCTGTTTCCAGAGCTGCCCACTTGAGTCCTGACCTCTCTGGTCACCCTGGCCCTTACCTGGATATATCCTCCTCTCCTGTCCCTTCAGCATGCAGGTCAAGTGACACAGTCCAATTTGGTCTTTGTCCAAGAACATGATCCTCTTGCTCTCCACTCTGACCTCTGGATCTTTTACCACTCCCAATCTGGGAGGAGGCCCTCGGGCCCAGGGGCTCTATCTGACCAATTGGATTCTGAGCCATGAAAAATGAACTCCCCTATCAGATCCTGGAGCCTCTCAGGCTTCAGTCTCTGCTTGCCCTTCTGACCCAAACTCCCGTCCTTTAGTTTCTGGGGCAAAAGGGTGAGCAGGGCTATGCACTTCTTGGGGATCCTTTATACACCAACTGTATATGCTGGGATTAGACTTGACAGGAAGAGAAAAAGGCAGCCTTCAGGCAGAGCAAGGTGAGTCCAACGGTAGAAATGAATAAAAAGCTGTTTTCTGCAAAGTCAGGGAAGAGACTGCTATCAGGTATGAACACTCAGGGTCACATCTCCCTTATTGTCCCACTCCCAAGCTAGAATGCTCTATTTCTCAGCATCTGAAGACGTAGTGGAGCAAACAGATCCTCCTCATACAAACACATGAATGCATAGCATCAAATGTATGCCCTGACACTGGGCTCAGTGTTGGAGACAGAGATGTACATGGGAGAGGGGAGCAAAAAGCAAAAAAGACACAGATCCGTGACATCGGATGGAACTATCAAGAGCCACGTCGTAGGATGCTGGGAGGCCTGGGTGAACAGTCCACATATATACACCTCGCTCTGAGCCTTTGCCCAGGAGGTTTTCAACGAATAGCCCTGGGAGATGAATGAAAGCATAATAGAAATATTTGCTACAGGATCACTGAGGAGGGAGCACTTACACTGGGGTGAAGGGGGGCTAAGCGAAGGGAGGAGGAAAGATCATCTCAGGAGCAGCTGGGCTGAATTCCTGCTCTTAAAGCAGAGAAGAGGTTTGTTTGTAGAATGGAAGAAGGGACATGGAGAAGGGTGTCTGGCCATGAGGACAGGGATGCACATGTAGGCATTGTTTAGCGGACTCCAAACTCAGAAGTGTCCTTCCTGCAATGACATCAGTATCCCTTTGACACATCATTGTAGAATGGAGATGTATGGACTCAGACCAGGGATAGAATTCTAGCGGTGTGGCCTTGAACATTTCTTACTTTTTTTTTTTTTTTTTGAGCAAGAGAGAGACAGATGGAGAGAGACAGAGACAGAGACAGAGAATCAATTTATTCATTCTTTCATCTGTCTTTGCTTCTCCAACACCCAGTTGTGTATGTGGTGCTGGGATTTGAACCCAGGTCCTTGTGCTTGCCAGGAAAGTGCTTTCTCACTGAGCCACCACTTTGGCTTATTTATTAACCTTTCTGAGTCTCAATTCCATAACACTGAAGAGGTGTTGCTGACTACCTTGCTAGATTGAGATGCAAGGGTGAAGAGAAACAATGTGGTCCCTGGACACAGCCCACGTGGCCTTGCTCCTGCCTCTTGGCTGAGGCACAGAAGCTGAGACTAGGAATTGTGGGATCAGAAGGAATCAGTATGGTTTGCTCCCTGCCACTCTCAGCATGGGAGCACCCTACAGAAGTGCTATCAGGTGGTTGCCCAGCCTCTGGGTGACACTTCCTGGCTTCTACAAAGGTCACTGGACTGCAGCCATTTATTGCGTTCCACTCGGATTCTGTGCCAGGGGAGAGATAAAAAAGACAAGAGAATAGTTTGGAACAGTGATTGCTGGTCATAGATGCAGTCTTATGAGGGGCCGTATGAGTCCCTAATCCTAACTCCTGTCCTGTATAGGCACAGAGGACTGTGACAGAGGTCACTCAGTGAGTTACTGGCAACTCTCTCAAGGTTCCTTGGTAAGGCTGTTTTACAGCAGCCTTTGGCTTGGTTGTCTTCAGCCTCGTGACATCACAGGGGAATTGACTAATCCCTGTAGACTCTGTCCCCAGAATGTAGAGCTGCATCTTTGAAGGGTGCTCAGTCATGTGTTACTCTTCTTTGCATTTGCTGACCTGGAATCCTGCAAGTGTAACAACAGAACAGGCGAGATGGAGTGCTGTGATAGGGCTCTTGTACCTGCATGGCCAGGGAAACTGAGACAGAGGGGATGGATTAGAATGGGCAGTTGGGAAAAAACATAGGATGGGCTGGCCATAGTTTTAGGAAGGACATACTGGAAGAGTATGTAACTTCAGCTAAGAAGTTAGTGTAGGAGGAAGTTGGACGCAGAGAGCTGTGTGTTCCCCCAGGGCAGAGCCCAGAGACCACATGGAATTCTGTTTTATATGCTTTGGCCTTGGTGTCCCTTTGGGTATCTCTGGCATAGCATTCTACTATCACTTCTATCTGATCCTGAAGGAGTCCTAACCAGTGGGGACAGGGCAGAACCCTAAGCTGGAGGAACTGACCATTGGTTAGTTCCAAGATGCAGACACAGGCGCTGGGAGGCAGGGAAGGTCTAGTGTCACCTGTAGGATGAGGAGGCTACAGACCCTGGGAACCACACAGCTCATGGGTAGGTTGGAACAGCAGGGGCAGAGCTTCCTGGTCCCAGCCCCATCTGTCTTATTATCCCCTTCCATCCAGCAAGGTCCTACTGGGATGAGCTTATGGCTTGTGGTGGTTTGGATTAGGGATGAGCTTGGATTAATGGTGAGCACTCTGAACTGACTCTGCTACTCAACTTGCAGGGTGACTTTGGTCAATTCTGTTAATTTCTTTGAGCCTTGGTTTCCCATCTATAAATCCCCATTCCTCCGTCGTTTTTTTAATTGGTTAAAATAAAAGCTACATGGGATGGTACTGAAATTACTAGCCACCTCCTGTTTCATCATGAGGTCCTTTCCTCAGTAAGGCTCCCAGAGTAAGGGCCTGGCCTCTGGCTTCCTCCATGGTCTCCACAGTGTTCAGGACAGCACTGTGTCCCGCTGTGCAGATTGAGAGAGAGGATGGGCCTCAGCTGAGGCCAGCCTGTGGGGCTCTGGCAGCCAGCACGGTTGCTGAGAGGGAACAGCCTGGTGATGGATGACGCTGCCAGCCTTTGCCCATCTGGCAGCCTGAGCAATTTGCATAAAAACAAAGACAGCTCCAGTGGCATGAAATATTGATGCCCTGAGACTTTCCAGAGTGGCATCTCAGTCTCACTCTGTGAAGGCCTGGCTCCCAGCCCCCAGGATAATGGCGTCTCCTGCCTGTTGAGGTTGGTTCTAACGGGCTGCAGGAAGGAAGAGTGCCCTGTCCGAGAGGGCCGCCTGGGAGTCCTTGTGGACACATGTTCATCTTGGATTTCAGCTGATACTGACTTTAATCAAACTGGGTTGGAAAAACCCACCTTGGATCAGGTTCTGAATGGCTCAGTTTCTATTCTGCCGAAGGTGGATGGGAATCTTGGTCCCCTCAGCAGGCCGAGGTCTCCCTCTCTGACCCTCACAAAAAAACCCACTGGCCAAATGGCAACCTTCCAACAGTGACAGGTTGGGGAGGAGAAGGTCCAGCCCCAGGAAATCTCTAGCATGGGAGGCATGCAATTATGGGGGTGTATTCTCATTAGTTTCCTGGAGGGGCCTACTAATGAAAAATGCCCACGCAGAGCCCACGCAGTCCAGCATTCCTTTCTGGCAGCCCCTGGATCCCCTCATTCACAGATTGCTCTTCTAAGAATGAAGCAGTGAGCAAGGTTGGAGGTTTGGTTTTGCTGAGCCCTAAGGTAGAAAGACGGGGTGTTTTAGGCCCAGGCACATTTTGGATCTCTGTCCTCAGGTAAGGCCAGGGCTCTTTTTATCTCTAATTTGGCTTTTCCCAGGAGATGGGGGTGGCAACATAAAATGCAAGCTCCCTTCTCAGTTCTGTCCCCGCAGGCATTCCCTTCTGGCCCAGGCCCCTCCATCTCCATCTGCCAAAAGAGCCTGAACATTCAGCACCAGCCAGATTCCCACCACCAGAGCAGGCCAATCCTAATAGGTCTCTCTGTGTGAGCACCTCCAGGCCACAGGCCAAGGCTTAGTCATCTTTGTATCTTCAGCTCCTGGTGCACAGGAGGCACCTGAAAGATGTTTGATGAAATTAGCAGAATCTTGGGGTTTGGGGTGGGCTAGGGCCCAGAGCTGACCAATAGGATGATGGGAACATCCACAGACCAATAGCTCCAACGGCTGTTGGAGCCGTTCAGAGGGGGACAGGGGTCTTCTCTTAATCTGAACGTACTTACTAGGTTGGTTGACAAGCTTCTTCTCCGGCCAGAGGTCCCACCTTTCCAGCAGAGCTATAAAAGGCCAACATTTGGGGCTTTTTCTTTTTTCTTTTATTTCCCTTCTATCTAAAAAGAAATACATATTCACAATATAAAAGTTGTGACAAACAGAAGAGTACAAAGAAAACAGCTATGATGTTCTCAACAAGCTGAGTCACGTCTTACCATTTTTATTCTAAATCAAAGCTGACTTGGCTGTGTTAGGGGTTAGAAAAGCACCTCTTCTCCATTCTGTGGTTGAGGGGCACTGATTCTTCACCAACTTGCCTTGGAGTGAAGCCCTTGACCTGGTATTTCCCACGCCACAGGTAGCTCTTGGTAGGCACTGGCTTAAGATTGGTGCTCTTTGCCTGTTCTGGGAGGGGGAGCTGCAAGGTCTTTGTGAATAGACTAAAGAACCCAGATCCATTGGGACTACTCTCTTTACCTTTGGTTGGTGACCCAGCACTGGCATCATACCACCTTATCAGGGTAGGGACACTGACTTATTTCTTACTCAAACTGAAGGGTGTTGGGGAGGGGAGTGGAGGAGAAGACAGACGGATTGTTCTGCCTTATAGGAAAGACTGTTAATTTAGAGCCTTTTCTGAGAGCAGAGATTTATCACTTTCAATCTTTTCTCCATATAGCATCCATGTGATTGTTTCAGGATGCAAATCAGATCTGCCACTCCCCTCCTCAAAATTCTTCAGTGACTCACATCAGCTATAGGGAAAAACTCTTGTCCCTGAATATTGGTTCTCCCTTCTTCCTTAACAGCATGGTTTTTGGGTAGGAATGAAGTTGCAAGATCCAAGACCACATTTCCCAACATCCCTTGTAACTTAGATCAGATAACTTCTAGATGACCCTCAGGTACAGGAGCAGGCCTGGCCATCATCAGCCAACATACAGATGTGTGAGAAATCATAAATGATTGTGATTTTAAGTTACTGAGTTTGGGGATGACCTGTGATGTTACATTATATTATTGACCTATGTCCTCTTCCAATTTCCGAACTTGGCAAGAGGTAATAGACAAACAACTTGCCCATTATATGTCAGATCAAAGCAGACACAAAGATAAAGTAAAATATCAACCAAACTAAAAAGATTTGGTGGTAAATGAATGGAAGGGGGGCACACATGTGCATGTGTGAATGTGTTTATGCACACACATACACACTCATGCCTGGTAGGGGTGGATGGGCGAATGTGTCATTTTGGAAGAGAAATTAGTTAGCAATTGCAGCAGGGGTAAGGGGAATTGGTCAGGTAAAGGCAGCTAAGCCCATCTAAGCCCTGTCTGGGTAGAGCTCATTGGGCAAGCCTTGGAAGGAGCTGTTCTGCTGACAGGTGAACCTCAATTGTGGAAATGGCTAGATGAATCTGATGCCACTAAGCAATCAAATATTTTAACTTATCTCAGCTGATTCCTCAATGTTTCTATAATTTAGCTCCCATAGAAGATTCTTGTCAGATTAATTTTTTCTATTTGACAGTTACATTTCTTATTAATTTAATTGACATTCTGGTCATATTTATTGATATCCATTGTTAGTTAGTGTGCCTCAGTACCCCAAAATCTGACAAATTGGATAGGGGATTTTGATAGAATTTATTTTGATAGAATCCTCAAGCATGGACAACTCTTCAGAATAAATCTGCCTTTGGAAGTCCAGCAGCTGTGTTACTATCCACTGCTCCTTGCATTTATTTCCATGGTTAATACAATTATCCAGGCATAAGTCTCAGGTGAGACTAGGTGAGTGCATATCTCTGGTTGGTAGTAAAAGCTGGAGGAGGGAGACACTGAGCTTCATCTACAGATTCAGAGACCCATCATCACCTAAAGGCTCCTCTGCAGCCCTGTGTCTCAGAAAGACAATCCAGGGATGTTGCTTCAGGACGAGTCCTTCTAGAACATCTCCTTCAACCTGCTTACTTTGTAGACATGGACACTCAGGCTCAGAGAGTTGTCCTGATTCACACAGCTCCTTGAATCCGCCATGTGGGAGGATTCATGTACAGGAAAGCCATGGATTTGTTCTCACTGCAGTTGGTGGATGACTCAGGGACATTGCCTAGGGTGCCTCTGAGGGCAGGAGCCACGTCTGTGCTTGACACCAACAACCTGGAATTGTACAATGTCTGTGGGGGTCTCAGCATGTGTTGCAGACCTGTTGAGTTTAGGTTTGGGGAGTGGTCTCTCCACACTGTTTCTTAGCCCTGGGCTTGGCTCTCTGGGGCTCCCCTCTTGCCATCCATTCTCTCAAGCTGTGATCTTGGCAGGAGCAAGCCACTTACTTGTGCTTCATTACCCAAAACTCACTTTCCAACTTGTCAGACTCCTGCAAGGAAATAAGAAAAGCTTTCCTGCTTGGGGAATAAGGGAGATATTTTATTTGTAATTTTTTACCTCTTTTCGTCCTTCCAAATATGTTCACTCTTGGCTCTAATGTTGACTTAGCCCTGACAGCTGGGGGAAGATCTATGTAGAGGGGCAGGGAACAATCTGGATGTGATTCTGGGTCTCAGTGTGGAGCAGGGAAAGAATGCAGAGCTGGGAGTTAGAAGGCTTGAGTTGTGGTGTCCTGGCTCTAGGACATTAAATTGGTCATTTGACTTTTTTTAGGACCCAGAAATTTTATCTGCAAAACAAAAATATTGAGTTTCTTAATAGCTTCTAGCACTACTCTGCTGTGGTTTCATATTGAAGTAAAATTTTTTTGGACTGCAGAACAGAGACACTGGACTTGACTCCCTGATTAAGTGAGCTCTGTCCTTGGTGCTGATACCTTGGGCATGGTGTCGTTGGCCAGTGGTCATCTTCAGGAAAGAAAAATCAGTTTTACAAAATGGGTGCCATTGAAATTTTCTACAATTTCTAGGACTTGTTCCCTACAATGTAGCTTTATTAAGCAGCCCATGGACTTGGGGCTTGAAGGTATTTCACAGAACTGTTGTTAAAAAATTAGACATCTGGGCTGGAGCGGTGGCTCAGCGGTTTCGGCACTTGCCTTGCAAGCATGAGGACCCGGGCTCAAACCCCAGCACCACATACACAACTGAGTGTTGGAGCAACTAAGGCCATATGAAAAACTAAATAAAGTTGTTTCTCTCTTTCTCTGTCTCTCTCACTGTCCCTCTTTCTTTAAAAAAAAATTAGACATCTATCTCCATCTGCAGGACAGTTTGGCAAAATGTCTTCCATGAACACTGAGTTTGATGGCACCACCATATACTCCTGGGTTTTCTAATACGGTCCAAATTGTAAATATGCTGTCACATAGTTTCCATGAATCAGTGTAATACCCCAAAATTCTAATATTTTACCATGTATAGCATCTTTCCAAGCTGTCTCCTGGCTATGGAAGTCGATTCTAACAATCTCCTGTCCAGCCAAGTGTTTAGATTTCTGGTTTGAAAATATGGCTATGGCATAGTCATAGCCTGCTTTCACTCTCTTGCATTGAGATTTAAAGCCTCGGGATAAGAAATTGTCAGGATTCTCCCTTTTTCTTAAATAATTTCTGTGACTAGAGGGCATGCCTAGATTATGATGTGATCTCCCATTTTTTGGTCAAAAAGGCAAAAGGCTAAGCAGTTTGGCATGGGTCACCCTTACTCAATGTCATACATGGGTTAAGAGGATACAACACAAGACAAGTGAGATTTAGGTGTCTCCCCAGCACCAGAGGGCCTGGGTGATTCTTCCACCACCCCAACATGCTTACTGCACCAGTTACTTTGATACTGGGTTGACACAACGGTTGTGACAGAATGGGAATTGTCATATGAATCAGTCTTCTGATGCTGAACAATGACAGGAGGTCAGTGATGGCCCGAGATCAACCTGTGGGCATATGAGAGGCATTCCAAAGAGCCACATGGAAAGGGATACACCTCAGCTTGCCTCTGAGTTTGTCACACTCTTTGGTCCCCTGCCTCCCCTTCCTTCTTAGGATTGGGCTTCCTCACTCTCCATGCGAGGGAGCTCAATTCAGTTTATCCCAGACATTTAATTAGGAAGTGTTTATTAAGCACCTACTGTGTGCTTATCATTGTGCTTCGACCATGAGACAGGTGGGAGCTGAGGACTTACAGGCAGTGAGGAGGAGTGTCCAGAAAGAAGGAGGAGAAGAAGGATGGGTAGGAAGAGGAAGATCACTGCCAGGAAAACCCCAGAAGGGAGGCAGTGGTATGGGATTGTTATTGTGGACTCCAGAGCCAGCCAGCCCAGGCTCAAGGCCCAATTTATCTGTTCAGTAGCTATGTGACCTTGGACAAGTTGACTGACCCCCTTGTAAGCCTGAACACATTCATTTGTATAAAAGAGTATAAAATAGTACCTCACCCCCAAGGTTGTGCATGAAATTCAATGAAATAATTCATGCAAAGAGTTTAGTTAGTGCCTGTGAATGCTCAATAAAAGGTGGTTCTCTTCATCATACACATTGGGTGTTCATACAGCATGTGGGTTGCTTGAAAACAGCCAAGCAATTTAAGCTTCATGCTAGCTGTCATCTCCCTTGGACTGTGAGGTTGGCGAATTTGGTCTTGGCAGTTTCCGCTCTCCCTCAAGGATGTGCTAGCAATCTTGTCACATTTGTCATCTTCTAGGTGGTTGCACATGAATTGTTTGGATATTTGATCCACATCTTTTCTGGTCTGAAAGAGTTGTTGGCTTTGTACCTGGAGGGGTTACCTCTGTGTAAAAGCTGTCTTCACACCTGCCTCATCAAGGTCCTCAGGGACATCTTGTAAACACAACACTTCGTGCCTTTGCCAAACAGTCATGATTTCTTATGTGCCTCGGGATGCAAGTCAAAGGGGCCAGCTAATTATAAAACATAGCTCCTAAAAGAACGCTTTGATTATTTCTTGCCCTAATCAAGTATGGCTTTTCATCCTTCCATCAAACAAGGCACTTTAATTATATGATTACAGTTGATCTTTTAAAATAAAGACAGCAGCTAAAAATGCTTCTGTCTTCTCATTTTCTCTAGCTATTCCGTCATTCACATGGGGGAAGGGGGTTGTCTTCAGGGGGTAGAAATGGCATGACTTTCCCTCTTCTTCCTCCTCTTTTTACTTTTATACATGGGGAATGTTTGCCTCTTTCTGCCTTTGCCAGGCAAGATCCTTCCTCCTCACACCAGCTTTTATCACTATACAACGGGGTATGTGCTTCTTTTGTACTGTTCTTTATCTGGTCTAATGACAAGATTTGTCTGGAAGAATGTCTAATTTTCAGATTGTTCAGCCGCCCTCCTGTAGGCTTTAGACAGTGTTATGGTTTGGATCTGGAATGTCCTCCAAAGTCTCATGTGTTGAAGTCTTGGTCCCCAGTGCAGCAAGGTTCAGAGGAAGGATTTTGGGGACATGATTGGATCATGAGGACTCTGACCTCATCCGTGGATTAATCCATGACAGCAGAATGGACTACTGGGGTGTAGTTGGAGGAAGTAGCTCACCGGGCATGTGCCCTGAAGGATATATCCTGTACCCAGCCACTTTATCTCTCTGCTTCCCTCAACCATCGGCTTAGCAGTTTTTCTCCGCCATGATGTTTTTGGTCTTGGAGCCAGATGATATGGACAGAAACCTGTGAAACCGTGAGCCAAAATAAATCTTTCCTTCTCTCAGTTGTTTTCTTAGGTATTTTCCATAGAGATGAAAAATTGACTAACACAGCCAGCATCACTGTGATGTGAGGAGCATTGGCACACTAATGCAGCCCATAGCACTAGCAACAATAATGAGTAAGAGCTACAGGTACTTAGGGTTTACTGATTGTGCTGGCCACTCTTGCTCCACCTCTGTCATAGTCGCTCCCAGATTCCCTGTTTAATGTGGGAGTGCGCCAGGGCAAAGAATTTCACCTCTTCTTTTCTCATCCAGGTGGTCTCCCTTGGTGGTCCCATCCAGTCGCATGCTTCAAATGTCTGCATGCTTATGACTCCAAAAATTTCTCCAGCTTGTAACTCTCTCTTCAACTCCAGGTTCGAATATATAACTGCACCCTGTATCTCCCCAACATGTCTAAAATGGACCTTCTGATATTTCCCATCAAACCAGCTTCTTGGTGAATCTTCCTAATCTTGGTAACAGTCAACTCCATTGTCCAGTTGTCCAGACCAAAACCTTTGGAGGCCTCTTTGACTCCTCATTCTCTTTCAACATCTAATATATAGCAAGTCATATTGATCTACTCACAAAATACATCGTGAATAGGACCTCATCTTGCCACTTCCATGGTTCCAACTTAGACCAAACCATTATACTCTTTCACTTGGATCATTCCAGTAGCTTCTTAACTGGCTTGCCTGCATTTGTTCTCAATGCACCATAACATATTCTCCAAACTGCAGTCAAAATTATCCTGTAAAAATGTAACTTATGGTTCCTTTTCCTAGAACCCTCCAACATGCCACTCAGAGTCTGAGTGGATGTCTTCTAATAACCATAGAACCTTACATAATCCTGACCTGTCTTCTCCAGCACTTTCCTGTTCCCTGTTTCGCATCAGCCTCCTCACTCTTGCTTAGACAAGGCTGCCTGCTTTCACCACAGGGCCTTTGCATTTGCTGTTCCCTCTGTTTGGAATGCTTGTCCTGCAGATGGCTGCTTAGGCCACTGGCATCAGGCCATTCATGTTAGTTATCCAAAATTGCAGCCCCCACACCAGCCCTATCCCTCTCCTCCTCTCTGTTTATTTCCTTAGCACTTATTGCTATCACATTTATCAGGCTAGTTTCTCCTTGAGTTATTTCTACAAGACCCCTAACACCTGGCACAAAGTAATATTTGATAGGTATTTGTTGATTGAACTGCTTTAAGATCACTATATTTATCAATGCAATTAATTCCCACAATGGCTTGATGAGCCTTGTTTTGTACATGGGGCAACTGAGGCACACATGGGTTAAGTAAACAGCCCAACATTACACAACTAGAGTGACAGAGCAGGGACTTAATTCTAGGCAGCCTGAGTCTAAAGCCATGTGCTTCACCACTGGGCTTCTCGGCCAGGGTGTGGTATATGGTTTCTGTCTCTCTGGTTGAGGGCTGTCATGCTGTAGGGACTTGGCATGGGTTGGTCACTGTCATAGTCAGCTTGGGCTGCTGTAACAAAGTACCTCAAATGGAGTGACTTAAACAACAGAAACGGAGTTTTCACAGACCTGGAGGCTGGAGTCTGAGTTTGGGGTATCACATGGCCAGATTTTGGTGTAGGGTCTCCCTGGCTGTGTCCTCACGTGACCTCTCCTTGGTGTGAGCATGTAAAACAGACCTCTTTTTTGCTTTCTTTTATATAAAGTCACCAATACTATCAAATCAGGGTCACACCCTATGACCTCATTAACCTTAGTTACCTCCTAAACCTCTGTTTCCGAACATAGTCACATTGGAGGTTAAGGCTCAATGTATGAGTTTTGGGGGAACAGAATTCCATCCACAGCAGCCCTTATTTGGACTGAGTGGCCTGAAGTCTAAGAGAGGTTAGGGGTTTCATGACAATCCACGGAGGCTCTTGCCATGCTCAGAGCTCTGACACGGGAAAACATGAAGTGGCCCCCCAGGTTATCAGCTATTGCCATGGTTACAATGTGCCAGGCACTGGGCTAAGCGGGCCAACCCACCACTTTCTTTAATCCTAACAGCAAGCCTGTGAGCTAGATGCTTCCTGCTCTTATCCCCACTTTATGAGTGGGGAAACTGAGGCTCAGAGAGGTTGAGTACCCTGGCCTGGGCCAAACAGATGATAAGTGGCAGAACCAGTCTGTGGACTCAGCTCTGTATGACTCCACAGCCAATGCTCTTTACTTTAAAAGTCATTTATTTTAGAGAATAAAAAGGAAGTTACAAGACAATAGTTACTCTTTAAGCATAATTTTTATTGTAATACTTGCCTTAAGTAAATTATCTATTTAAAAGTATTTTCTTGTTTATTTGCTAGTATATAGTCTACATTTATTACTTGTGAAACGAACTGGGTCAGGATTGTTGGACTTTAAATTTGTTTTCCTCTGAAACATATCACTTGCCAAAAAGTCACCCAACTAGGGAAGAACTCAGAGTAATGTGCTGCAGAGCTTGCAATGGGCTGCAGCTGGGGCTCTGAGCCTCGAGAGTGACTGGAGTAGGCGCACCCCCTCTCTGGGCCTCCATTTCCCAGAAGGGAAGGAAAGGCCTGCCAGAACTGAGCCTCTGAGGTATTTTCCCACTCTGGGACTCCAGGACCTGAAGTTGCATGAAATCAGGTGGAGTGGTCCGTCTTTCAGAATCTGGACATGTATGTGTTGGAATTTCCCAAAGGCAGCATGAGGGATGCACGGTGGCACCCACTGGTTCCGCTGCCTTGAGATGGAGATCCCAGATGCTTAGGAAGCTGGCAGTCAGAGAGTGGGCAAAGGAAATACTGGCTGAAGGCCAAGAAACTTTTCTGTTCTTTCTCTGGGTGCATAGGCTTAGCGTGTGACAGGCTGTTGGCCTTGATTTACATCCTAGAAGCCATGAGACTTTGGCCCAGGCAGTGGCCATGTACATGGGCCATTTTTTCCAGTGGGCCAGTCTGGGGGCTTCTGGAAGCCCCCTTTTGCCTTTAATCTTTCATGATCTGTATCCATCCCGTCAGCAATCCTTGCTCATCTCCCTCAACCCACTGGTACCTGAGACTTCAGCCGGAATAACATCTAACAGGACCCTCCTTTAATGTAATGCTTCATTTAAAGGAGACAAACATAACATTTACTTTTAATTGCTCGCTGTTCCCTTTGAGAAATAGAAAATGTCCCATGTGTCTTCCAGTTCCCTAGGGATCAGAAGGGATAGAATGGGGGAGCACCTTTGGCCTACCTGTCCTTGCTTCTGAGTGAGACCCTTCAACCACAAGGATGCTCTCAGCTTCTGTGGAAAGGCTTTGTTGAGAGACTCTGCCATAGAGGTATTTTCCAGTGTTGGAAGGAGTCTGTGCTGGCCTGGAGATATGGCCATTGTCCCACTCCTGCCACCTCAGGACACAGGAAATGTGGCCTGGGTTGACTTACTTTGGCTTTCAGACTTGGATGTGCTAGGGTTAGCAAAGGAGAACGTGGCAGATTCGTGGGCAAAGGAGGGAGAGTGGAGACTCAGAAGAGGGGCAGAGATGGGGCTGGAGGTGACCCAGAGCACAAGAAGTCACTGGGAAAGAAACTGGCAGCTTTGAGTGAAAGGGCCCTGGTTCCCTCTCCCTGCCAGCTGGGGCCAACCCTGCCTCTCCAGGCCTCCTCTGCCCCATGTGGTGAGAGGTGGGAACTGCAACTGCTCTTTCACCTGCCCTGAACCCACACCTTGGTGACCTGAGCCTTAGGACTGCCAAATAAAATACAGTGTGCCCAGTTAAATCTGTATCCCAGATAAAAGAATAAATTTTGTAGAAGTAGGTGCCAAGGAAATATTTGGGACATACATATACTAAAAAATGAAGGATTTGTTTTATCTGAAATTCAAATTTAACATCCTCTATTTTTATTTCTGAGATTTATTGAACCTATTTTCACCCTGATAGTCACTCCCACTGGTCCATTTGTCCTACGCAGGCTGGGCAGGAGCCTTCAATGCAAACTTCCCTCAATCATGCTTAGAGCTCACAGGTCAGGGGTCAACTTTGCAGTGGGCCTCCAAGATCCTTTTGAGCCCTGGGATGCTTTATCTACCTGGGACTTTGTGGCCTGAAATTCCAATATTGGTCTTAGTTCAGATAGTAAAAAGGGTGGGGAGCTGACTGAACAGAAAGGCAGAATCTGAGTGTATTTTTTTTAAGAGAGAGAGAGAGGAAAAAAAAACAATCAATTTATTTTTTTAACCTAGCCTTTGTTTCTCCAACATTTAGTTGTGTATGTGGTGCTGGGGTTTGAACTTGGGTCCTCATGCATGTCGAGCAAGTGCTCCAACCACTGAGCCACCACTCTAGCCCCAACGGACTGTAATTTATCAGCTGCTTGGGGAAGAACAAAGCCTGCCTAAGCCTGTGTCCTCAGCTGTGAAGTGACCATAAGAAGACCCATTTCATAGGCCTCCTATGAATCCTGAATGGTACATAAAACCACTTGGCATATAAAAAGTTCTTGATAAAGATTTGCTGATGGCATTCCATGTTTAGTGCAAAAAGCAGAACACCAAGGAGAACTTAAGAGGCCCTGGGCAGGGAAGGAAGTCAAGGAGGGGATGGCATCCACTGGGGATGTTCTGCCTCTCGTCATGGTCATGGTGCTCTTCTGAGCCCCTGGAAGAACTTAGCGTTTATCCCACCTCTCATCCTCTGGAACTTAGGTCACTAGGTGTAATGTGGAGAGCAGGAGCAGGGAGAAAAGAGATGGAGGGATTGAGGACTGAGAAGGAGTGGCAGAGAGCCCAAGAACATCCAGATTTGGCAATGATATACATTGAGATTGGGAAGATGCTGGAATTCATGGCTTCCGCAAAGGTGGAAAGGGCCATTACTTAAACATGCATGAATGCCAGTATAGAATGAGAATTGTGCTATGGTTCAAATGAGAAAATACCATCTTTGTTGATGCCAGTTATAAATATAGGCAATGTACTAACATAAGAGGATGAAAACTATAAGGAGTTTGGCTATAGAAGTCCAAGAAAAATACAACCAAACACTATCATTTGTGTGGAATCACCATGTACCCTAGCAATGGTAACGAATGTCACAGCATATGTATGCATTTTGATTGAGTTTTAAGTTTAGTGTGACTTTGCTATTATGCTTCACCCAGGCAGCCTTAGCCATCAGCCCTGCGAATCATGAAACCCTCCTTATACATTCTGTAGGATGGGGACTCGAGCTCTGCCCCACATAACACTGTTGGTGCTAACCACTTGCTTTTTAATAGAAAATGATGGCTTAAATGTAAATGATCACGATAGAGTTGGTCTTGAATGTTTCTTCTGAGGAACTCTTGCAAATGATTTCAGGGCCTGGAACAAGAGTGCCAATTGTGACCCATTAGCCATATGTCTAAATATTTAGCAGTTATAATAAATCAAGCTAACAAACTGTTACATAAAATATGTTCACTTTCTACTTTGACGCAGGTATCTTTGCAACAAGCTGGGAGGTCATGTTCAAATTTAGAAGCCAGGGATTCCTCGACTTTCTATGTCACAACACAGTTGAATGACCTGTCCCTTGACCCCAGTCTGCAACCCGCCTCTCTTTTCATTCCATTCCTGATTCTGTCTGGCACTTTGAAGGTCTGAATTAGTTTTCCACTGCTGCTGTAGAAAATTACTACAAACTTTATAACTTAATGCAGACTTGTTTTTTTCACTTCTGGAGGTCAAAAGTCTGGGTCTCATTTAGCTAAAATCAAAGTGTTGGCAGGGCTGCATTCTGGAGGCTTTCAGGGAAAATCCGTTCCCTGATGCATTCTCGCTTCTAGAGGCTGCTGAATTCCATGGCTCCTGACCCTTTCCTCCATCTTTGAAACCATCAGGGTAGCATCTTCAAATTTCTAACTTCTCTGCCTTCTTTGGTCATTTAGGACTATTGTAATTGCTCTGGACCTCACTGGATGACAAAGGATGATCTCCCCATTTCAGGGTCTTTAAATTAGTCACATTTACAAATTCCCCTTTGTCATGAAAGGTAACTGGTTTTGGGGATTTGGATGTGGACATCTTTTGAGGGGCCATTTTTCTGCCTCCCCAGGGTCTTTGTGAACAGTCTGGACATTGTACTCTCTTTGCCAATACCTGCTTTATGGGCCCAGGAATTAGCACTGGTGGCAACACCCATCCTTGAGATTACTAATCAGGTGAAGAGGCCCATGCTGGCCCTGGAAGGGGATTGGATCTGTTTGAGCAAATAATTAAGGGTTATAGATGCCAAGAAAGTGGTCCAGAAGAGGGGTATGAGCTCCAGGTGTGAGAAGCCTCTTGCCCTATGGGAGAGCCTGGGAGAGGGAAGGACCAAAGGGGCTTGAGGCTCAGGGTAGGGTTCTTCTTGGCTGGGTCTACAGGCGATACTGTCTTCTATGTTCAATGGACTCTGAAATTGTGTGCAATTTTTTCTTTGTGTGTATGTACATTTTTGTGGAAGAAGTTTCGTGGTTTTCATCAGATTCTAAAAGTAACCCAGAAGAGTTGAGTGCCACCTCCCTCACCATTCTGTTCACTCTTATTGGGCACAGCTGACCTTATTTGGGTCATTCCTATGTCCTTCAGTCCACAAGGATACAGAGGCTTCCTTGTGTCTGAGGTGCACCCCTCCCAAGCTGGCTTCTGCCTACAATGAGCTTTTGAAGTGACGATTCTGGGAAGTGGAAGGGGCCCATGTGGGTTAGCTGAGGCTCCTGCCTGGGTGAGGAGAGAAGGAGCACCCGAGGGCGATGGCAGGAGGCAGTATTTTCCTTCTATATCAAACAGTCACTCAAAGGCATTTTCCATATCCCTGATCTCACCTGCCAAGCAGAATGGAGGACAGGGGCCAGATGGGAGATTATAAATTTAGGTCTGGCCAGCACCGTCACTGACCCCACCTGCCTGATGTGCCTGACAGGTGAGCCAGACACGCTCTCCTCCGGAGGGCATCTGGAGGAGTGAGGGAAACATCAATTTCCACCATCTGCTTTTTATTTTCTAAGAAACTAAACAGAGTCTCTTCCCAGTGAATTTCCTTAACAAGGATATTTTAGAGCTTTGGAAAACATTCTTGCCCTAGTTTAATTGTATAAAGACTTTCTGTACTGAAAGGGGAGGAGAGAGAGAAAAAAAGGGAGAAAGGGGGATGAAAAGAGGAGGGGGAGGGGAGGTTGGAGAGGAAAGAGTGGGAGGAAGGAAGCAAGGAGAGAAAAGGGAAAGAGGGAGTGGGAGAGGGAGGAGGGAAGAAGAGAGGATGCACTTCAGACATTAAAGAGAGGCTCTTTCCTGAATCATTTTCTCTCCCAGACCAGTGCTACCATCAGCTCACCTGGCTGAGATGAAACATCTGGGGTCTCAGGGAAAGGAGTCTGATTCCAGCCTCCCCACCCTGGCCCCTTCCTGGCACCTGCCTCAGCAAAGACAGTTTTCTGACCTCCACATCTGTCTTCCGCATGGAGCTCCTCCCCAGTCTTCCTATCAGTCCTCACACAGTCTGGTTGGAGGCCTTCTGGCAGCTCCAGGCTGGCAAGTGAGCTTGGTCTTCTCTTTGAGAGGAGCAGAAGCAGAGGTGGGAACTGAGGAGCATCCCATAGAATTGTTTTCCTTCTTCTGAGAAGGAGCTTGAATTTCTCCCCCATCATCTGCTTCTGAGGGAGCATATTGCCCTGGGGAAACTGAGGCAATTGCAAGTCAGCCACTGTATCCTGGAAACTCTCTATGATGGCCTCTTTGCTTGGCTGACAGGTGAGGAGGACAGGCCAGAAGTCTTCCATGCTAGCCTCTGCTCGGCACTGACTGGATGGCATCAACAAAGTTCCAGGAAGTCCCTAGGTCACCCCCAGGTGGGAACAGGGCCCCATGATGCCCTGCTGCCACTTTCATCTTGTTAGTGCCTCAGAGGACAGATGGAGAAATGGGTCAGGAGAGGGCAGGAGGGAGGAAAATATTGGGAAAATTCTACCAGACGGTAGTTGGGTGAGGGCAGAGACGGTGCCCTAGTTAACACTAGACCCTCCACAGGGAGTCCATGGAGAAGGCGTTCAAGAGAGCTGTGACAATCCAGTGAACCCTGGTCTGATTGTCTGGAAACTCTTTGAGGCTCATCTAGCACTGGCGTTCTCAGATGTCACAGAGTTGTTCTGGAGAGGAGTCTATTTGCCTAACTCCATCTGGGGATGGAGTTTAAAAATGAGCACCACTCTCGTTAGGGAAGGTGAGTGTTTGTTCATTCACTTGGCAATGAGGTATTGAGCCTGTGTTTTATGATTGGCATTGTGTGAGGTGCCAGGGTTAAATGATGACCCTATAGAGGACAGGATTTGACCAAATAATCTTACAGATGGATAGTTTTAGACTTTGATGGGGGTTTTGAAGACAAAGCTTGGGAAGCTGAAAGAAAGCTTAGCAGGGTGAGCAGGGGTCCCTGCTTTAAATTGTGTTCCTTTTCTGAGGGAGTGACATTTGAGAAGGATGATGAAGGGGTCTGGGGTGGAGAAGAGCAGGCAGGGGTGCTTCAGTGGAGGGGAGCTTGGGAAGCATAACTACAAGGCAGGCTGAGGACAATGACACATGGCGGGAAGGGGCAGATGGTTCAGGGCTTTGTAGGCCATGGAAAACGTTTATTCCAGGAGAATGGAAGCCATTCAGGGGTTTAAAGCGGGAGTGTGTCATGATCAACACTTGGTAGCATGGACAATGGTTGGGAGCAGGGAAGGGTGCATGTGGGGACCAGTTAAGGGGTGAACGGGGTGTCTCCCATCATGATAGTGGCAGTAGAGATTTAGAAAGAGGAAGCTGAGAATTATTTAGGAGATAAGCCTCACAGACCTTGAGAATGAAATGGATTGAGTAAATGTATTAGGACGATTCGTAATACAGGAAACCTGCCGCTTCTCACTGCACAAAGGTTTTTGAGAAACTGAGTCTATCAGTGAACATATTTTCTATTGTAACAACAACAACAACAACAACAACAAAAACCCTACCCCTGGAAGAAAAGTGGCTTCAAAGTTGGCCGATCACAGTGTAATGAAAAAACCAGGTTCTTTCCAGCTTTCCACTCTCTTTAGGGTTTCTGTCTTCAAACATATCCCCTTCACCATCAAGAGATGGCTGCTGATGTTCTGGACATTACACCTGGTCATGAATATATCTGGGCAAATAAGGGGGAGTGTCTGTTTCTGCATCTCTTTTTAAGTCAATTTTGCCAATGCCCACCCACCCCCACAAACTTCCCTTCACATTTACTCGGCCAAAACTGGTTCACATGATGGTTCTTGAGAAAATGGGTTTCCCACAACTGACAGATGAGTCAGGATTAATATCAGGGTCTCTGATCATGGGATAGTTTGATAAAACTGGAGTTCTCTTACTGAATATAGCAAGGGGAATGGATTTGGGGAAGGTGCTGAGAGCATCTGCCATCCAAAAATGGAGACAGGGAAACCCTCTTGGAGCTGTCCTCAGAGGAAGGTGGCCTGATCCAGGCTGGAGACCATGGCTCAGGTCTCTCAGCTACTCTTCAATAGGTTTAAAGTTTATTGAATCTTGGATTGGGAGAAGACCTGTGAACACTTAGCCAATGGCTCTTAAATTTGGGTGAATGACCAAGTAAATTTGTGAGGACTTGAAATACAAATTCCCAGACTCTGTAATGACCACCTGAACAGGAATCCCAGCAGATGGGGCCGAGGAATCTGGATTATTAAAGAGCTCACCAGGTGTTTTGGATGCTGATATTCTAGTATCTGGGAACCGCAAATCCATCTCCCACGTGAAGCCCAGAGAGAGGACTCAATTTGTCCCAGTTCACATAGACAGTTAACCCCTGCTTGGGGAGGACCTTCCTCAAGACCTGCCTGAGGACCCTGACTTTTGGGCACCCAGATGGGTAGAAAGAGGCAACAGTGAAGGAGCAGCAGCCTCAAGAAGCCCCAGCACTGGTGGTCAGGTCTTTGCCTGTGTCGGGGTGGGGACCCTGCAATCATGACCCCCTCCTATTAGTCTGAACCTTAACCAGTCTCACCACATTCAACCCTTAAACAACCCTGGATGAAGAACGGCATTCCCATTGCAGAGGGCAGTAAGCTGATGGTCACAAAGGCTCCCACTGGGACAGCCACAACCTGGCCTTCTGCTCCTGTGGATCTTAGTCCCTCCACGCCTCTGTTTTCCTGCCACTCTGAAGAGATAAATGTGACAACCAAGTCGACCAAGCTGAGGTGGCATGTCCTCCCTAAGCTCTCCATCCTGTGGAGGAGGTTCCATTCCTGCAGAGCTGTGGTGAACCAGAGGGCACCTTCTCAACTGTACAGGGCCAGCCAGGCCAGCAGAGGTCACTGCATGGGTACAAATGGGGCGTGCGTCTGGTGCAGAAGCCACTAGGTGGCCGCCCCCGCAAAGCTGCCTTTTGCCGCAGTCCTCTGAGGGCCAGGCGCCAGGAGAGGGTCAGCGTAATTGTCCTGTATCCAGAGGGAGGCTGGGTGGTAGAGGGCGGGAGTGGCGAAGTGGAAGGCTCTAAGGTGGTGCGGAGAGCTGGTCCCACTCTCCCGCCACCGCGCCAGGCCACACCATGCTGGCCCACCCCTGGAGTCAGCCTTGCCTCCGACCTCTGCTGGCAGCTGGGGGCCAGGCTGGACCACAGGCTACCAACCAGGAGGCTCCTGACACCTGGGACACAGATTCCGCTGCTATCTGAATCCCATGGGCAAAGTGTGCACTAGAGGGCGGCAAGAGTGAGGTAGGGATTATAATTTAGGGTAAGGAAACCCCAAAATACCAGAATGTCATTGTGCAGGGAGCCTTTGCCACAGAGAGTTCCCTGGTTGAGCCCTGGCCTTCCCGGCTAACTGGGTGCCTTGGCCAGTTATCCCACCTCCTGATCTCTCTTCTCTTCTCCTGGGCAAAGGTCAAGGTGATATCACTCCCCGGGTTGCTGTGAGTCTGAAGGAGTGACCACTGTGCTGGTTAGTGCTTGGGGAAGAGCCTTGCTCAGGGGCAGAGCTGTGTATAGTAAGAATTATGATTAACCCAACTCTCCTTCCCCTCACACACAAAGACCTCAAAAGCAATGCCGGGCTCCTTCCTTCAGCTCTGGGCTGGCTACAGAGCCTTCAGTGTTCCACACTGCAGCAGGCACAAAGCCCTGCTTTCAGAGAGCTCCCCCACAAGCCAATGCCAAATCCCACCCACTCCAGGGCCTTATAATAGAGAATGGTCCTGTTGAAGCAGCTCCACCCCTCTTCTTAGGTCATGGAGGTTCAAGGTCTCACTTGGAATGATTCTATACACTCTTGGTGCCCCAGGGTCTGGTTCTGGTGAGGTCAGGCGGGAATGGAGCCTTTGCTGGGCAGTGCAGTGCAGTCCTCTGTGTTTTTGGCAAATGGGCCTCTGCCTGTATCCTTAGAGGACTCTGCAGGCTCTTCTGTGGCTTTCCAGGCCTCTTTGGTGACCATGTCTATTAAAATGGCTCTTTGTACATGGCCATCTGGGAAAAGAATGGCAGTTGGGTGTCTCCCCAAGTGCCTGCCAGCAACACTCAGCCCCTGGGTGGGTGCAGGCCACCTCGCCTACCCGAAGTGGGCTGCTACTCCTCTGTAGAACAGATTCCTGAGCTCCCACGCATCACTAGTCTCACTGACCTTGGGCTGTCCCCTCCTGCAGGGTGTGACAGCAATAGTTATGGGGCTTGGAGGAGAGAGGTCTCAGTTCCGGTCCAAACTCCACCATTTGCTGGATGGATGTCTTTGAGCAAGTCACTTCACCTCTCTGATCTGAGGCTCTTCATTTATAAAACGTCCTTCCTGCTCCCCAGAAGTCCTATAGACACTGTGCACACAGATCTCTGATAGGAATAAAGGGCTCGATTTAGGTTGCTAGATTCCACATTGAATTATTGAATTGTGATCAGTTTCTCTGTGCTGGGCATTTCTATGGGCGACAAAGTAGTTACCAAACAGAGGCGTCACTGAGACAGAGGAAGGAGGACTTTGATCTTGGAGCATCTCTATCCCCACCCAGTTTACTGGAGAAGTAGAACACACATTCCTGAGGGCAAAGAAATATATAAATATAGACTTCAAAGAAACCCACAAGCATGGTTTAAATATACATCTATAAACAGATGAAAAATTTCCAAACTAACAACAGCTGGAAATGCGAATGCTCCAGGATTCTGAATTCTCCAAATTTAGGAGAAAGTGGTCTAAGAAGGTTTCCTGGAGGAGGGAACAAGTTCTTAACAAAAGAAGTGATAGAACAAAAGGTAGTGAGTTGTGGCGGTGGTGAGGGAGCAGGAGGCCAGGACAACCTAATTGATAAGCAGCTGAAGGTAGATTTGGTAGTGGCTGAGCTATAGAAATGCTCAAGAATGGGTGACGTGTAAGGAATAGTGACTAGTGCTTTGCAGTGGTGCTGTGAAGTCGGAACTGGAGTTTAGGAGCATGGTCAAGTGCGCAGGCTCATCCAGGAAGCACCATCATAGGGTCAGCTCAAGGCTGACCTGCCAGAGGCCCATTTTCCAGGGAAAAAGACTGAGAGAGAGATTTTCATACAGGAGATTCATTGAGAAGGGCACTTGGCATTGGCATTTCTGGGAGACGGGGCAGACTGGGAGGTCTCAGCTCTGCAGCCAAGATGGCACTGGCAGTGTCCGTTGCCCCTGACTAGACTCTAAGAGTAATGCTAACCCTTTAGAGTCTTCTAGGGCAGACTTTTCTCTCATATCCCTTTGTAGAATATTAGATGTACAAGTGAGTTTTGAGATCATTTAATACAAAATCCTCAATTTGGTGAAGAGACTTTTTCAAACCACTCTTGGTAGATTTGATGTGTATTGATTAAACTATCAGCTCCTTGAGACTGGGGCTCTATCTGTCTTGGACAGTGGTGAATGAATGTTTGGGGAAATTATGAATGTGATGTTGGCCTTCATCTTCAGTCTCCTGTCTTGGACCTGACCCTGCCACTTGTTTTCTATGTTGTAGTCATTGTGACAGTCTCATCTTTGCATACTCTTCCCTCTGTCTGAAAGTCCCCCTGCTTGGGCCTTGCTCCTCCTTGTCCTTCTGGATTCAGTTCAGTTACAACTTCTTCTCTCCCCATGGAATTGGTACCCCTCTTCTGAGTAAATGAGTTGATGTACATAGTAAGATGCTTATGAAACAGACTGAATTTGGGAGCCCCTGTCTGAAATTGAGAATGCTGAGTGGAGGCTGGGGGACCTGTGACCCTGACAAGCACCAAAGAAGATGGGGGTGGAGGTTGCCCATTCAGGCTCCTCTAATACAGACTGTCTAAATCTATTTATGTACGTTCCCTGCCTTTTATTTCACTTCTCTGCCATTGTCTTTTCTTTCTTGCCTCCTCTTCCTTGAGAATTTCAGAAATTTTGGGGATAGAACTCTTGAAACATTTTTTCCCTATCTTCCTTCAAAGCTGGCTTTGAATAAAACCCATTTTCCTACCAATTTGACTGAATATGCAAGTGTTACAGCCCAGCATCTTTCCTCCTGGGTGGTAGTGGAAACTCCTGGTAACCCTCAGAACAGAGCTGCTTATAGGTGCTCACTCTTGCTGTTGCTCCATTTCTTGGCACATAGAGCCGATCACTATCCTAAAATAAACCACACTTTGCTGCGGTGGCTTGTTTACTTATTTGTCTTCTTAGCAACCTCAAAGTCCTTGGCAAGCAGTGACCCTTTATCTTTAACTTTGTATCCATGGCATCTCGGACAGTGTCTGACACACAGCAGGTACTTAATAAATGTGTGTGGGATGAGTGAAGCTAGTCTGGGAATACAGTTTGAAAAATTCTGTTTAAAAGTGGATTTAACTCAGAAGGAGATCTCTGACCTCCACGAGATATCCATTTAACACAGGGGTTCTTCTGGGGGAAACAGAATCACAGGGAACCCAAGGGGGGCATCCATGACTTGGCGTCAGCCTTGGATAACTATATAAATATACATTTGTTCTTGATTGTTTGACAATGATTCCCCCTCAATTGTAACTCTATATTCATCTAATAAAAAAATAAAAATAAAAGTGGATTTAAGGGCTGGAGTGGTGGCCTAGAGGTTATAGCGCTTGCCTGGCATGCGCGAGGATGCGGATAGATTCCCAGCACCACGTACACAACGAAGTGTCAGAGCAACTAAAGCCACATGAAAAACTATTGACCTACCCTCCCTCCCTTTCTCCCTCCACCCTCTCTCTCTTGCCTCTATCTTTAAATAAATAAATAAAAGTGAATTTAGCGAGGGGCTAGTTGGACAACACTCACTGACGGTGGTCAGATGCGGCATCATTGCTGCAGAGTAAGCACGGAATGCTGAGTGAGTAAGCTGACCTGCGGTGTATGGATTGTTGGTTGGACAGCTTCAGATAGATGATTGCGTGGGTAGATCGGTGGGTGGATAAATGGTGGAGAGATGGACGGATGGATGAATGTTACCCCAAGTGGAAGCAGGCCAGAATTTTTGATTCTGAGCAGAAGGGAAGGTGGGCAGGAGGAGGCCCTAACGGTTCCCAGAGGCCAAGTGAAGTAGGTGTGAACTGAGGAAGGCACCTCTGAGCAAAGCTCCTTCACCCCTTTCTGTGCCCTCACCTTTAGGGAGTGTGTCACGGGGAGGGTGCTAGGGCTGTTACTCATTCTGGCACATCTATGAGGTCAGAATAAAAGCAGACAGAATGGAGGTGCTATGGAGTGCCGAGTCAGGGGGTGACGGGTTGTTGGTGAGAGGGCTTCCCTGGAGAAAGCCTGGGGATGTGGAGCCAGATGCAATGGTCTCTGTACCTCAAGGGGGTTGGCAGAGAATTCCCCAAGAAAGGGAATCAAAGCAAGGGAGAATCACCCAGTAAGAGGCCCTGGAGGATCTGTCCCCCAGAGAGCATGGCTGATTATAGATCTGTGTTAGGTTTCAGGGATTTCCTGTTCTCTAGGGAGGTCTTGCTTTTTTCTGCCCAGCAGATAAGCAGGCAGAGATGGTTTATCAGTTGTTGTCACCTGGGTGGGACAGTTGGGTCTGTCAGGTTAGTAGCAGAGGACGTTTTGTCTTCTGAGACAAGCACTAACTCCTGGGAGCAGTGGGGATTAATCAAGGAAGAGAAGAGGGAGGCTCAGTTCTTTCTCAGGGGAGCCTCTACTAGTGTTCTTGGTGGGCTGCACTGCACCCTTGGAGATTGGTGGTGGTGGGGTTTATTGTAATATTAGTGTGTGGGTGGGAGCAGCAGAGCTGTCTAAAGGGCCTGGGGCCGGTGTCCTCCTGCTCTGCAATGAAAGATAGGCCACAAAACCAAGAATCACTCCATTCCAAAGGTAGTGTCTTCTTCCAGAATTGCTGTATTTACCCAGAGAGAGCATTTTATACTAATGATTTGTAAGGTTTGTGTCCAGTCCAGATTCTCTCCAGACTTCTAGGTCTATCCTCTTTCTCTCTTCCTTCTCTTCTCCTCTGAAAGACACTGGGATTGCTAACTGTGAAAGTTCAGAGAGCCATGAGCTTGGGGAGGGAGGTGGCAAGCCAAGTGACATCCCTCCTGCAGAGAGGTGGAACAGCAGGGCTGGGAGGAGGTAGGTTTCTGGGAGATTCCTCCCAAATTCCCATTGCTTAGGGCCTCCAGAGCCTCACAGCAGAATACCTGGAGTCTGCTGGTTAGGCAGAATTCCCAGTGCAGCTATTCAGATGCTGCCTGAGTCAGGCCTGGGCTCCACAGCCTCCTCATCCCTATTTCCCATCTTGGTTCCTTCCTCACCACAGGCCTGGGCGGTCAAGTGCTGTGGGGAGGGAGGGAGGGAGCGCGCCTCTCCCAACACCACATGGCCTGAAAGGACAAAAGTGAAAATATAAAAAGCCTCTGGTCTTGGGGCTTGATCACACGGCTCACATGGCTGGGTGGCCTGCCACCTTGACTGTCAGGTTGTGGGTTTCTGAGAAGGTTGAGACAGTGTCTACAGCCAGAGCCGGAGAAGAACTGGGTTCGTAGGAATAAAACCTATGTCTGTAGTTAATTCTCAGCTCTGTCCTGGAGGTCCCATGGTGTGAGCTGGGGAAGGCCATCGTCATATCTATTTTCTAGACAGGCAAACTGAGGCTTGGGGCCATGGCTGGTGAGTGTGCTTGCCAAGTCTTCTGTCTGCTAGTCCAGGGCTCATTCCTCTACAATAGCACCCAACTCTTTCCTCTCGAGTAGAAGCTGGTGTGGCCTAATGGTGAGGAGGCAGCAGTGGCCCTGGAGGCCTTTTCCTGGGGGCATTTGTGGAGGTTTGTGAGGAAGGCTTAGCATCTTCTGTGGCAGCCCAGGAGATACACTGTATGAGCAAAAAGAGGCCTGCCCTTAGGGCTGACCCAAGGGCCGGGCACTGGATTTGGTACTGTGCTGGACTAGAGATGACATCCTAAAATCATCTCAGAATGTGCAGCTAATCAGTGCAATGACAGGCAGCTGGCAGCTTGCAGGACCTCGGGGAAGCCCTGGCAGGCCCGATCCTTGGGTGTCTGGGAGGCAGCCAGGGAGGGAGAAAGAACAGCTCATATGGGCTTGTGAGCAGGGTTTTAGAGATGCTGGGATCCTTACCAATCATACAACTCATGCCCCCTTCCCAACGCTGGGTACCCCAACAGGCCACGATAGGGGTGCACTGGTCAGACCACTCTGGATCCTCTGACAGTCAGGACCCTTTATCCCCCAGCTTCCTCAAGAGCTCTGCTTAGTGCCCTTAGATTGCTTTGGGGCTCCCTTGGGCCTTTGCTTGGCCTAGCAGTCTGGGCCAGGATGAAAGCAAAGCTGTCAATAATTCATGCCCCTGCTCCCCTCGCTTCCTCTGCTTGGCTGACTGTAAATATTTCACGGGTTTTAGGGGCAGAGACTCCCAGGATAAGGCTCGAGGAAATCTTCCCCTTTTCCAGAGACCCCAGCCAGGTCCCTGGCAGTAGAGGTCCCAGGTCCCAGCTTGGGAGTGGTGAGCTTGTCCGGACTAGGCTGGTCCTGCAGTCTCTGGTGGGAATTTGGGTGCTGGGCCATGCCTCTGCAGACCCGCCTCTTGGAATGGCATCCCGCGGAAAGGCGGCAGGGGTGAGCTCAGGAGCTTGCCTTCAACCTCTCCTTTTCCTCACCTACCACGTCTCTTGAGTGTACCTCTCCCTCCCCCTCCCTTCATCACCTGCCCTGGTTTAGCTCTTGATCGGCTTCCCAGAGGATTGGCCTAGCCACTCTGTGACCATAGACAGCCTGAGGAGTCTTTCTAAAACAGAAATTCGACTCTGCCACTCCTGCATTTCAGAGCTTTCACAAGCTGCAGGTTATCTTCAGGGACAGCACACAGGGCCCTGCATGACCTGCTCCTGAGTTGTTCAGCCTCATTTCCTCGCCCCTCAACCTGCTCCCAGGCTGTCCTCATCTCGCCATTCCTGCAGCCCTAAAACCTTCCAGTGCTTGTTCTAGCCTCCAAGTCACTATGTGCATCCCAAGCTGTTCTGGGGATGACTCTGCCACCTTGAAGTGAGGCCCAGCCTTCTACATTACACCAAGTGATGTGCCGGACAGACCAGGGTTGTTTCTAGCTTTGTTTTTGTGACTGGTGTCCTGTTCCTCCCAACCTCAACACATGCTTCTATAAAATGAGAATAGTAATACCTACTTCAGAGGCTAGGAAATAAGGCCTGATAAGTTCACAGTCCAGTCCAGAGCTCAGAGTGGGTGCTCCAGCCATGCTAGCCCCTATATGCCCTCTGGATTGCAGGCTGAATCTCCCTCAAGAAGGTGGAAACAGACCATTCTGAAGAGAAGCCAAGGAAAGATCAGTTGGGTAGGATACTAAGAACCCTTGGAGGGGTCTCATGGTAGGTGGTGTATCTGAGCTGGCCCAGAGGAAGTGAGAGAAGGAGGAACCTCCGATAAAAGGGTTCTTTATGGAGGACATTGCTGTGGGGAACTGGAGCTAGATCCCACCAAGACTGGGATCCATATGCACCTCACAATGGTCCCACTGAGCATCAGCTGTGGAATGATAATTTCTCCTCCACAAAACGTTAAAAGATGTCAGACTGAAGAGAATCTTGCATTCACCAAAAGCATTCGAACATCTGCTTAGGAGTCAGATATTATGCAGGACTTCTTATTTATGATGCTTACTTCTTTTAGGCTACAATCCAGTCCCCAGGTGGGCATTATTGCTTGTTCACAACTTACCAATGAGAAGACTAGGCTCCAAAAGGTGATGTCAGCAGTCAGTTCAGTTCCACTGTATATTCTCCAGGTGCTCCAGGAATGGACCCAGGTGATTGGGATCCATAGAAAACATAGATGTGGTCCTCACCCTTCACACTGTCAACAGCGAAGAAATCCTGAAACACAGATTATACTCTACAGAAATGTCAGGCACGAGACTTCATAACGAAAACCAGCTTGATGGTCTGAACTTAGAAGTATGAATTTTACTCCATGTGCTGCGTAGAGCTCAGAGATGGAGAAAAGTAGGTGCTGGGTGCCATAGAAATGCAGGTAATCTGGCCTGGGGGTCAGCAAAGATTTCTCCACTGTGGGAAGACAGGATTTGGACTTGAGTCTGTGCCACACCAAGCCTCATGCCCATTCCACTATGCTGCACCGCAAAGTCTATTTCTCAACAGGGAAGAAATCTCAGGGAGAGGAGATGCTCAACAAGAGAGGTCACGCTTGTGAAAAGATCAAAATAAAACCCAGCTGGACAGTGTATCTCACAGTTATGCCCCATAATGACCTATGAATCTGAGAAGTATCTTCCAGAAGGCCTGCTTTCTCCTTTAGCCTTGACCTTGGGAAGTGCAGCCTTTCCTCAGTGTACCTTAAGCCTACCTTTGTGTTCTGGGACCTGACGCTGCTCTTCATCCCAAATTCCATGGTGCCAGCTTTCCTTTCCAGACCCATTTACGGACACCTCCCCTTACTCTGTCTTTTCTGCTTGTAACTTTCTAGCTGATCCTAATGGCCACTTCTTGCAACCTCAATCCGTTTATCAAGTAGTCTGATCTAATTTCTGCACTCTTCATCCCTGCCTCTGGGACCGCTCCCAGAATCCACACAACTAGCAGCCCTCCCCACATCCTGGCCTCCCGCTCTGACTTGTCATATAATTCTCACTCCATGTGCACATTAGCCCAGCAACGGGGCCTCAGCAGGGACTGCCTTGCCACTGGTGTGTCTGTGAGTTAACTCATCCCTAGTTGCCTTCACTACCAATCAAATTTCTGGTTTCCCTGCCTTGGAGTGGGTCCATCTCTCCACCTAAGTCAGCAAAGCCCCAGCACCCATGTAGTGTACACTGTAGATAGCAGAGGTGGAGGAAATTGTCCTCCAAACACAGGCCAGTCCCGAGGGTCTTGACTACTCTAGGGACTTTCAAGACAGACTTCTATCTTCTCTCTTCCTCCACACCCCCCTCAACACACACAAAGCACATACCTGCCGCATAGACACACAGCTGTTTAGAGGGGGACATTGTGCTCTGACACAATGGAAGCTGAGCTTCTGTGAGGCTTTCCCTCCCCCAAATGCAGATGCCAGGGACACAGAGCTTGGCTGCCTGCCCAGGAAGCTCCCCATTCTCTCCAGACCCTCCCTGCCTGCCCACCCACCCGGGGGTCTCCAGGAAACAAGTATCTGACAAACTGACTGTGGCCACAGGCCACCCCACATCCCCCTCCCCAGCCTAGAAAATCCCATCTGAGGCAGACAGGGCTTTTTAACAAACAATTAGCTTGAATTTTTCATTAGCTGCTGCTTCCTTTGCAGTTCCTGCCTCAAACCCTTTCACATCTCCAAGCTATGTATAGCTAAGGAGGTCCCCACTAGTCACAGAAGAGAGCCCAGCGGATGTTTGGGTTACAGCTCCCATGAACCCACCCCTGAAGCAGACCCCTAATGAAGCTGATTTTAAATTAAATTCATTTCCTCCACACAGCCCATGTGCAGCTGCTTCAGACAATACACTAGCACAGCCCACCCTGCTGCAAGAAATTATTTCTCAAATTTAGACAATTTCTGATAGATCAGTTCAGGAAAAGACACATCTATAATGACCTCTCCATTGCCTTATTTTATTGCTTTCTTAAAACTAGGAATACAGGAATGTAGTTTTGCAAAAGATTCAAATGCATACCTTAAAACATAAAGTCAATGATGAAAGTCCTCTTAGTTCTCAAGCTACCTCCTTAATTCCTGTTTCCTTCAAGAGGGGCACCAATGTCAACAGCATGTTGTGTATTCTTTTAGAATTTTGCCTACATGTTTGCATTTATATGTACATAAACGAAAACAGATATAAAGCTTTTAATCATAAATGGGATCATACTATTTTCATTGTTCTGCAGCACATTTTCCCATGAAATAGTTTTGGAGCTACTTTTTTCCATGTTTGGACTTATAGATTGGACTTAATTTTAAAAAGTCTCTGTCATATTCCATATTTGCATGAATTATAATTTTCAATCAGTTTTGACAGATATTGAAGAGTATTCTTTTATTTTCTCTCCCTCCCCCTTTCTCTCGCCTTCCTTTCTTCTTCTTCTCTCTCTCTCTCTGGTATTGGGGATTGGATTCAGGGTCTTACAGTTACATCATGCTTTACCACTGAGCTACATCCCCAGCCTTTTTTTAAATTTCATTTCCAGACAGATTCTACTAAGTTCGGGCTGGAGCGGTGGCTCAGTGGTTTCGGCGCTTGCCTGGCAAGCACGAGGACCCGGGTTCAAACCCTAGCACCGCGTACACAACTGAGTGTTGGAGCATATAAGGCCATGTGAAAAGCTGAATAAAAGTTGTTTCTATCTTTCTCTGTCTCTCTCACTGTCCCTCTCTCTTAAAAAAAAAAAGATTCTCACTAAGTTGACTAGGCTGTCCTCAAATTTGTGATCCTTCTGCCTCAGCCTCCCTATTAGCTGAGATTACAGGTGTGCATCACCACGACTGGCTAAAAAGTCGTAATAGACAACATTTTCTCCCCCCTGTTAATTATTAGTATGTGATCATTGTAGAAGAAAAGAAGGTTCATGAAGCAGGGGAAGAATTCTAATAATAGGAGACATCCATTATTAACATTTTGTCCTCTTTTTAGTCTCTTCTGTGTGTTTCTTTCTTCATCTAATATACACACAACATTGCATCCTGAATTTTTCACTTAAAACTCCATAAGCATCATTTAAAATCACTATGTAATATCAGAAGGGAGGAACATTTATTCTTTAAAAGTGTTTTCATATGTACATCATTGTTGTC
This sequence comes from Aplodontia rufa, assembly GCA_004027875.1. Taxonomy (NCBI): domain Eukaryota; kingdom Metazoa; phylum Chordata; class Mammalia; order Rodentia; family Aplodontiidae; genus Aplodontia; species Aplodontia rufa. The sequence continues at coordinate 89,054 of PVKS010001750.1, forward strand.
CTCCAAAACAACATTAGGAGACATTGGGGAAGAACAGGTGTGATTCTCTCTAATGTGGAGGTGGAAAGTGTAGCTCAGAGCAAAGAAATTAGCAGGACTCTCTTCCGTCACTGAGCTGGTCAGCTGTGATTTGGGGCTGCTCTATAGGTGCAATCTGCCTTGGACATTGTAGTTTACTATTTTTTCACACTCTTCTTATTCACTACTTCTTAGATTCCAAGGGACGTGGCAGCAGTGACCAGTTCCTTGGAGTAAACTGAGGCTCAAGAATTGACTGGCTTGTTCAAGGACACATAGTGTGTGGCAGAACTGAGACTTGAGCTCTAATTCCCAGCTCCAGGTTTAGTGATCTTGCATTCCCAGGTGAGGACTCTTCACTAACGTCTCAATGCAAAGTGAAACCTGAGTGCTGCTCATAGGCAGCAAGATTTCAGAAATGAGAGGTCAGGGTTGTTTCTAGAGGGAAAGCCAATCCTCCAATCAATCCGGACATTATTTATTTATAACCACAGAAGCTCAAAGAAGGTGCACATCAGCAGAGGTGGAAGTGTGGGAGCAAGAAAACTCATCTCAGAAGGAGTTGAGAGGCGTCCTGATGCAGGAAGGGTTGTCCATGGGGAAGCTGGGGCAGGGAGGGAGAGGTACAACTAGTGGGAGAGGGCATTGGAGGGAGGGCCCAGCCTGGCCCTGGTCCTGGTGGAAAGTGGGTCGATGGAATGGGCCTTGGAGGATTCTTCCTTCTTTGTTTCTCTGTATTGGGTTCTTTAAAAGAAATATGATTTAGCTGCCTCTCTGGTCCAGCTTTTGACTCCTCCAGACAGAAATAACCTGAAAGAAACGGCTCTGTTGGCCAGAGCAAATGATGGGTTGGTGTTTCTCCAGGAAGCACTAGTCTCAGCTTGATTTTTCCAAGGCTGAACTGTCCAGTCTAATTTTCTGTCACCCCTGAGACTACTTACCTCTCCCCCTTGGGTCCTCAGGACTGAGAAGCCTTGAGAACCCACAAAATAGGTCTCTCAGCCCAGTCATGGATCCAAGGACAGCTGAGGGGCCATGAAAAAATGTGATAGCGAGAGCTCCCCAGGAGTCAGAGGCTGGGGTTTCCATCTGACTCAACCACCCCATGTGTGCCTTGGGTGGCCATTGTCTCTCATGGACCCTCACTTCACTGTCACAAGAATGAAGCATTTGGAGGAGATGATGTCCAGGGTTTACGTTGGCTCTGCTGTACCTTGACTCATTTCGGAATGGAGTAGCCCATAGGGCTTGCATACAGACTCTGGAGCTAGAGAAGGCTGCCTGGGCTTGAGCTCTGGCTTCATCATTAGCCATCTGTGTGGCAAGAGCCAAGTCCCTCAAACTCTGTAGCCTCTATTTCCTCACCTGTACGGTGAGGACATTTCCTACCTCACTGCATTGTTAGGAGTGATTAAATGGGTTGATTTTCTGAAACACTTGGAAGAGTGCCCAGTGCACTGTGCTTTCTCAATGTTTGCTACATAAATAGATGTTCAGGTCACATTTAGAGCAGTGGGAGTGGCAACATGGTGGGACTTCTACCCCAGAGGTTCATAGCCCGTGGCTCACGTAGGAATTCACAGTTGCTTCCTCTGCTCTGAGGATGGTTGAAGTGCCACAGAGCGAGTCAATGTTGAATGGTCACTCTACACAGCCAGGTATTTCCCAGAAAGCAGTGAAGCAGCTAACTTGGAAGCTTTCAGAGAGATTGCTTTCTAAGTTGTTTTGTGGAATCCCCTCCATGCTGTGAGGCTCTTGGCAGTCATCACCCACCCCCTAGCTCACAGGCAGGAGGACCACAGAGGTGCATAACTTGGAGAGGAGATGCCTGGACCCCAGCTTGTTCTGTCTGCCTCTTTAGTGTGGATCTGGGTCAAAGACCCTAAGCCTGCTGGGGGATTCAAGCTAAAGATGACCTTGTGGAGCACAAAGTGGCTGAGACTGAGATGGGGAACAGACCATGAGCCAGGTTAGGGGCCTTGGGTGTCTTTAAGAACTGATTTTTACTATTAAAAAAATGTATATGGATTTACCAAGCTTTAAAAACTCACTTACTTGCTATTGAACATTTCAGCTATTTTTAATTATAAAATATTATTATGTACCTATTAAAGAAGTAAAGTAGAATTACTTTAGAGCTTTAGAAGCAGTTATGTGTATATATTGTCAAGGGCTCCATAAATTAGTCCAATTTTTTCAAGAGAACAATCTAGCAATATTTAAGAGCTATAAAATTATTCCTACCCTTTGACCTGATAATTCCACTTCTGAGAATATACTCCAAGGGAAATATCCCCAAAGAAAAAAAATTGTACTTAGTTGCTCTTAAGGAAGCTATTTTTAAAAATTGGAAGTCATCCAAATGCTCAGACATTGGGGTTTGGCTTAAAACTCATGGTGTATTTGCCTTCTAAAATATGACAGAGCTATTAAAATGACAAATATGGGAACTATGTCAAGGCACGGACAAGTATGTATATGCAAAATAATAAGTAAAAAAAGGTTAAGTAGTAGGTATTTTCTGTTGACAATTAGGCAAAACGTAGACCCGCCTTTGTTCAACAAACTGACAAAGAAAAGAGGCAAGTTGGCATAGATCTGAATTTTCACCAAAAGGTAATAGTCCTCAAAAATTATAGCAAAAAGAAAATGGATGCTTTTATGTTGATAAATGAGTGGTGCCAGCTACCTAATTTACAGGGACGAGTGTGAAATGAAAATGTGAGTCCATATTTAAAAAATCAAGAACGTCAAGATATTTGCCCTTCTGTATTTACTGAGCAGTAAGCCCAATGGGCTCTTCTCAGCTTGGAGCCTGTACAATGGCTTTGTATGCTCATGAAGCCAGCCCTGTACCCACTTTACCTGTGAGGAAACAGAGATTACAGGCTTCAGCTCTGCTTGGAAAACTCAGAAGCACTAATAATCTCAAGATTCCTTCTCTGAGTTGGGGGTTAGTGCTGAGGTTACTGAACATGGGGAAATTGTGGTCTACCAGGATGTGGTCATAGTACGTCCCCAGGCCTTGCTGCTCTAGTTGGTGAGTCTAAAGTACTTCATTCATTCTTTTATGCATTCATTTATCAAGCATTTATTCATTGGTCATTGTGTTCCAGGTACTGTACTCCAGGAGACTCAGAGGACTAAGGAGCTTAGAATTTAGTTGCAAAGACAGACAAAAGGCATTTTGTTAAAAACTATGGTAGCTTTAGACTGATGATTTAGGCAGTGTGGAAGAGTAGTGGTGGGGGGCACTCTTCTGGAAATTGCTGATTGCCTCTTAAGTCTTGAGAAAATTGTACTTCGATAGAGCAGGCAAAGGGCAAAGGGTATCTAGGCAGAAGAAACAATTTGTTTTAGAAAGCCCAGGTGAAGACAGTGTGGGGATCTGCATGTAATGGCTTTTAGGAACAATGTCACTTGATTGTTTTATAAGGAGACAAGTGAACTAAAGCCCCAAAGTCTTTGCCTGAAGAAATGGCCCCACGCTAGATATTTCCCCTTCTGTATTTACTGAGCTGACCATGTGGCTTTGCAGCCCATCATTGTAATCTACAGGAGTTTTGAAAGATGGACACTGAAATGTCTTCTGGTTTCATACCTCTTTGTTTTGATCACCGTGCTTTCCAGTTCCCCATCCAAATGGTCAGTGGGAATGCTGATCAGGACAGGGCCAGTTCCGGGGGCCACAACAAACCTCCTCATCCTGGTTCCTTAGAGACTGGAGTTGACCATGAGAATTTGAGAGAAACTCTGCTGTGTGCCTTCCTGACATCAGAACTCTCCGATTCTTCTGGCCATCCTAAAGAATCCTGATAGCTGGGTGGAGATATCTTCAGAGATCACACTTGGTTTCTAGCTTCTACCAATCTGAAATCTCACAGAAATCAGAGCTGGAGATAGGAAGTAGAGATTGTCCATAGTGAGCTTAGAAAGAAACACTAGAACACCCTCCCTTCCTTCCCCTCACCTTCCACTGTACCCTGTCCTGGCCACATGCCAGTCCCTGCTCCAAACCACGTACTACAGATTCCTCTAGTGTGGGAAGTTCTGGGTTTCCCAGAACTCACCATGGCCCTAACCAGGGACTTCCCTGTGTGTAGCTCATGGAAACGCCCAGAGAACCTGAAACCAGACAAAGGACATGTTCCATTTATCTTCCCCCTGGTGCCCCCACATATTATTCTTTACACACCCAGCTGAGTTGTGCTTGCCATCCAGTTTTAAATTTCTCATCTGTTTACATGTAAACAATTGGTTGTAAAAGAAAATATTTGATTCATATTATCCCCAAAAGAATCATCATTAAAAATCTGTGGTAATCATTCTGGGGATGTTGCTCTCTGTGTAGAGGTATGTAGGAAGAAGTTGGAGGATGGGCACGTTGAGAAGTGGAAAAATGATTTTACCAAGCTGGAATCATGCTGCATGTGGCATTTCCACTAAAATGTATTAAATTTAATTTAACTGGAATTTGTAATAGGACAATAAGAAACCCAAGGAATGACATAGAATTTCTGAATATCAGATAAATATTTTTCACCACAAGAAATGTGAGTTCCTAAAGTAGACTTCAAAGTTAAAGCAAAATATAAATATTAGGAGGGTAGAATAAGTTTTAAGCAAAAAATTTCAGACACTCTCTACTGACTCTTTGTTATGAAGGATGAGAAAATTAGCATATTACTTTATTCCCTTCTCCTCTCCCACAACATAAGACATTTATTAAATGGCTTCCTTTCACATTGTTCAAAGTAATGACATTTACTTTATGCTCAACAGCTATAATTTCAAATTGTTTAATCTACGGACTGTGGACTACTATGAAAGGCTCACTGCTAGTTGTTTTTGCTTTTTCTTTAACCACAAATTTGCTCTTTGAGTCACTTTGATTCACTCTTTGGCTGGCTAGATTCATTGTCACATGACCTTTGTGAGAAAGACTCTTTATTTGCTCGCGTGAATGCTCCTTGCTCCGAGACTTTGTTGTGTGCGTGGGTGCTGGGGTTTGAACTCGTGTACTCACGCATGCTGGGCAAGCGCCGTAACAGCCAAGCCACCGCTCCAGCTCCCTGTTTAGGGTTCTTAAGTGAGGCTTTTCTTCTCTTGGACCGTCGTGGGCATACTTTCCCTGTCTTTGAGATTGTGTGCTGCTGAAAAGAAGCTGTGGCATTTTTTCCTGGATAGTTAACTGGCTGTGCAAAGTTCACACTTCCAAAATTGAAATTATCACTCTGCCCGTGTTTCCCACTACCGTAGGTGGCACCGTGGCTGGACGAGGGGCCCAGGGCCTGTCCTCAGAGCTCGTGTTTCTCTCATACCTCATTTTCAGAACTTGAGCAAAGTGTGTTCAGATTCTGGCCACTTCACACTTCCTGCACCAATTCCATCCCAGTGCAGGTCACCATGCCGCTCCCTTCACTAGTGTTTTCTGCATCTACTTTTGTAAACTATTATTATTATAATTGTATTTTTACAGGATACCATGTGATCATTCAATACATGTACACAATGTGTACAGATCAAATTAGGGTAGATAGTGTTTCTGTCTCCTTAAACACGTATGGGATGATATCCTACTAACAAGTGAAGAGACAACCCAGAGAACAGGAGAAAAATTTTGCAAACTATTCATCTGACAAAGGATGAATATCCAGGATATGAGGAACTCAAAAACTCAGTAAGAAACCACAGTAATGCCTTGCTCTATTGTAATCACCCCTGGACTTCTTGCTTCTATCCTGCCCTATTCTATCCTACCCCAAAGATAACTCACCCAATGCCCAGTGATCCTTTTAAATTTAAATTGCTCCATTCCCCTATTCTCAGCCTCTACAGATTTCCCATCACATTTACAATATATTCTTTTTTTTTTTTTGCAATATATTTTTGAAGATGGTACAATCACCTGCCCAGGTAGCCTCTCTAACAGTATTCCTACCAGTTAGCCAGTCACATGCCCTCTGTGTCCTTGCTAAAACCTTCTTGCTGATCCTTAAAACATCCCAACTCATGAATTTGTTTTCTTTCTGGAATATTCTACCCCCAGAAATCACAGTGGCTGCTTCTTCACTTCCTTCTGTGTTCACAGTGTCCTTGTCAGGGAGCCCTTTTCTAGCCATTTTTAACACAAAGCCCCTTTTCTGTTCTGTATACTCACATCCTGGCTCACCCTTCTTGAAAATCCATACCACTAACAGACATTCTAGCTTGTGTTTGATCCTTTTTTTTTAATCCCTCTCTTGCCAAAGCATCACACCAGAGCAGGGATGTTGCATTACTCACTACGTCATCTGTAGCACCTAAGCCAGTGCCTGAAATGTTGGAGGTGCTCGTGTGTACGAATTAAATTAACAAGTCCAATAGTACTTTCTGCATTATATGTAACATTTTTTCTTTTCTCACGTTCCTATAACTTTCTTTCTTTCTTTCTTTCTTTCTTTCTTTCTTTCTTTCTTTCTTTTTAAAGATAGGGACAGTGAGAGAATCAATTTTATTTAGTTTTTCATGTCGCCTTCATTGCTCCAACATTTCGATGTGTACGTGGTGCTGGGATTTGAACCTGCATCCTCGTGCATGCCAGGCAAGCACCGCAACTGCCAAGCAACCATCCAGCCCCTATAACTCTTTCTTTACCCTTAAAGCTCAATAATTACAGCAAAATGTTTTGCTGTAGATTGTTCTTCATAGGTTTTTGCTTCTGAAGACACTGTCCCCTTTTCGGTACATAACTTTTCAGGCAAGTTTTATTTACTGTACTTTTGAATTTTTCACATATTCTACCATCCGATTCTTTTCCAGAAGTAGCAATTATAGATCATCTTGGTCTTTGAATTTTTGTTTCATGCAATAATTTTTACCTTTATTCTTTCCCTTTTTATCTAGTGGCTTCCACCATTCCGTCTTTATGTTGCCAGCATTTTGGTTATTTAGCTAGTGTTACTGCCTATTCTTTTTTGTTTTTAAGAGAGAGGGACAGTGAGAGAGAGAGAAAGAATCAATTTTATTTAGTTTTTTAGGTGGCTTTCGTTGCTCAGCTATTTCGTTGTGTGCGTGGTGCCGGGGTTTGAACTCCTGTACTCCTGCATGCCGGGCAAGCGCCGTAACTGCCCAGCATACTGCCTATTCTTTTAATGCAGCTTTCGCACCTGTGATTTATTCTCTTTCATTTCTTTATTGAATTGGGCATTTACTTCTTTTATTCCTTATTATCAATTCTTTATTTTAGAAATCATTTTATTAGATTTCATTTTCTAAATTTATATCTGTAAAATTCACTCTTCATAGCAAATTTTGGCAAATACAAAGAGTGTTATATCCATTATCAGCACTCACGTACTGAATTGTTCCACCAACCCAGATCATTCCTGTGTTGCTCCTTCACAGTTAATTCCTTCCCTGTTCCCAACTCTAACCCCTGGCAACCCCTGATCTGTTCATCTTAACCCCATAGTTTTGCCTTGTCCAGAAAATTATATCAACAAAGGGATATCATATATAGCCTTTGGGATCTGGCATCTTTTGTTTAGCAAAATGTATGTGAGGTTCTTTGATGTCATTGTGTGCATACAGCGCTCATTTCACTTCACCACTCAGTGGTCCTCTATTGTGTGGATGTAACTGTTTTTTCAGTAACTGACTGAGGGATGTATGAGTTGTTCCCAGTTTTTAATGATTATGAATAGAGCTACTCTGAATATTTGCTCAGTGGCTTTGGGTGAACATACATTTTCATTTCTCTTAGGTAAATATCTAGGAATAGGATTCCTAGGTTATATATTTAATATAAGTTTGGCTTTGTAAGAAGCTGCTAAACCATTTTCCAAAGAGACTGTAGCAATTTGCAGCCAGTAAGGTGTGACAGTCCAGTGGCTCTGCATTCTTGCTAGCACTTGCTATATTCAGGATTTTTGTTGTTGTAACTTTTGCCGTCCTAAGAGATATATAGTGGTATCTCATTGGGGTTTAATTTGCATTTATTTATCCATGTACACATCCTTCCCTTCCTCCTTCCCTTCCCCTTTCCTTCCTTCCTTCTTTCCTTTTGTACTGGAAATCAAACCCAGGGGTGCTTTACCACTGGGCCACATCCCCAGTCCTTTTTATCTTGAGATAGTCTGCCTAAGTTGCTGAGGCTGGCCTCGGACTTGTGGTCCTCCTCCCATGCTTACAGGTGTGAACCGTGGCACCTGGCTTAATTTGCATTTATTTAATAAGCCAATTAATTGAGTACTGTTTTGTCTGCTCTTTTTTTTCCCATCCATACAACATTTTTTGTAAAGTATCTTTTCAAATATTCTGCTTGATTGGGAAGAGATTGTTTGTTTTCTTAGTGTTGAATTTTGAGAGGTTTTTCTGTTTTACACACACACACACAGAGTCCTTTGTCAGATATGTGCTTTGCAAATAAACATTTTCTTCCAGCTAGTGGTTTGTCTTCTCACTCCCTTAGTTGTCTTTTATGGAGCAAAATATTTTTATTTTGGCAATGTTCAATTTATCGTATTTAAAAATGGATTGTAGTTTTGGTGCCATCAAGAACTCTTTGCCTAACTCAAGATTAATGACTTTTCTCCCCAGTTCTAGTTTGGAAGTTTTATGTTTCACCCTTGGGATTATGATATATTTTGAATTAGTTTTTGCATGTGGTGTGAATGTTCATGAATTTTCTGTGGGGTTTACTTGGGATGGTCATGGCAGACCCTGTCTAGGGCATGGTGTTCTGTCCCGGAGTCTGTGGACGGAGAAGAAAGCAGATTTGTGTCTAATATCCTGAGGAGGTGAGTGCTTGGGACTGTGATATTGTCTCTGAAGAGCCTCAGGAAAGCAAGGGTTTGGGTAGGGCATATGAAGAGAGTATCAGGAAAATAGCTGGGATTATGAGAACTGGTTGAGGGAAGACCTGGGATTTAAAAAATAATAACAAAATTGATAGTGGCTTTTACTGAGCAGTTAGTCTGTGCCAGGAACTTTACCTAGAGATATTTTCTAATCTTATCAGCTACTGGTAAGGAGGCAGTTATCCCTTTCATACAGTTTCGGGAAACGAAATTCAGAGAGGTCAAGTTATGTGTTCAAAGTCATACAGCTATTGAGTGGGAGGGCTGGGATTCAAACCCAAGCAGACACTAAAGCTGGTGCTGTGTCTGCTCCAATAAACTGCCTGCTATCACTACAGACTTGATGGGACACTGGCTGGAGGTGGACAAAGGGCAAGAAGGGAGGAAGACTGACAGTTGGTACAAGGCAGACTTGTGAGGCCAAAGGACATTTGACTTTTGGCCTGGCAGCTGGGAGAGTACAGGGAGAGTAGAATGGTTGTCTTTATAATGTTTTATGAAGCAGAGTTTATAACCTCTCACTCACGACTGAAGTGGAGGCCAAGGACAGGACAAAATGACCCTGGTGGCCACTGAAGGAGAGGATTTGATCAATGCAGCCCTAGTGGAGCCATCTGTGTCCTGGATGTCTCCTTTCAAGGGTGGCTTGGCATTTTTAGGCCAATCCCATGTTGGGAAGCCATCCTGCCAACTAGGTGACCAAAGACTAAGGTCCTGTCTGCTGGTTAGGTACTTACATTTTCCCCTGGCATCCCAGGTGGGTAAGGTCAGCAGAGAAGATGAACTTCATTGGCTGTATGTCATCCTGGGAGATGTCCTAGGGGGCCTGGAAGAGGGCAGGAAGTGTCTGTCCTGGGAGAGTGGGGTCTGAGGAGATGTGGCCCTGACACAGCACAACAACTCTGGACCATTCTGCTCTTCTGTGCAAAGATTTTCTTTCTTCTGCCAAATATGGGGACTCTTTGGCCTAGGTCACTGAGCTATTCCTGGAAGGTAGGCAGTACGCCAGTGTTCCAGGCAGGCGCTGTTCTCACTCTGTAAATAAATGTAGTGGAGCCAGGGTGCACGCCCCCAGGGACCTGCAGCCCAGTATGCCTCCAGGTAGGGTTTCCAGAGAGGTGGGGGTGGAGCCACGAGGTCTGGAGAGACCAGAAATCTGCAGGCCATCCTGCCGCCTTTGATCAGCCTTTAGTTGGCCCTGTCCTGAGAGCAGTCATCAAAGGAGGTGCCTCAGATGCAGCCCTGGCATCTGGACTGAGATCCTGAGGGTGAGGATCCAGGTGATGGTTTCTGAGCCCACCCTGAGAGGAGAGACAGGTGGACAACCCAATCTCTCCCCTCCCACTGAGAGACTGAAGCAAAGGCTGACAATAGTCTCACCCTAGTCCAGAGAGACAGAAGTGGAGAGAAGCCACTAAATTCAAGCAGAGTCCCAGCAGCATGAATGCAAACTTAACCCCTAGAATCTAGGATCCTGGAGCGGAGGCAGCAGAGCTGTGGTGAGGGCCAGATGCAGCTCCCCACCAGCTGCTGAGTACCTAATCCTCCAAGCCTCAGTTTCCTCTGTGAAGTTTCAAGTTTGTAGGGAGGAGTTGATAGCACAAAAGTGCTTAGCATAGCTTCTGGCACATAGTAAGTGCTCAATAACTGCAGCAGCAGTCATTATCATCATTTTCATTATTTGGTATTTTATTAATCCATTTGGAGTCAAAATACCTGTATTTGGGGTCACTTCTAACGTTCAATTATTAAGTGAAGGCACTTGACCATTATGAGCCTCAGTTTCCTAATCTCTAAATTAGGACTAATAAATACTTTTCAAGGAATTGTTGGGGTAATTAAATGACTTAATACCTATCACCTGGCACAGGGAAGGCTCCAAATACATTAATTAGAATGAAGAGATCCTCTTAAGGCGTAGGGGATGGAGATGTAGCTTAGTGGTAGAGCATTTGCCTATTCAGAAGGCTCTGGGTTCGAGCCCTGGAACCACTGAAAAGGTCAGTTTAGGATCCTTTCGGCAAAGAGGTGCACTTGCCTGTGGCAGGGAGTCCCTGGGACATGTTACCTCAGGAGATGATGCAGATTTAGTGACCTCAGCAGTACTGCATCTCATGCAAAGAAATCCAACACATACCACCCCTGAGGAGTCCAGATGCTGGTTACTGGCCTCAGCTCACGGCTCTGTGTCCCATCCTGGGCTTTCTTCTCCATTGTGCTGACAGCTTTCCCAGACAGCCCTTCTCCTTGTGGCAGCTGAGCTACTGCCAGTGCTGGCCTTGCGTCACCCCACAGCTTGCTCAGAGAAGCAAGCAAAACTGTCTCTCCCTGGGCATGGATCTCATCCTGCTAAAAGGACTGTTTGGGTCACATGACTACCCTGGACCACTGGCCAGATTGGATCTGAGTCACAGCCCAGCCCTGTAGCAGGACCCTTAGGGCCCTCTGACTGACAGCCCTATTGGAATCCATGGAGGGAACTGTTCCCATAAAGCAAAGAAGTGTGCAGTTACCAGAAGGCAGGGGACTCGCTAGCCAGGCAGATGCAATAGCTGTCTACTGGAGTTAAAAATATGCTCTAGGTAAGTCCCTGGGTGACCTAATGGATCATTTTAATGGGCTGTTAAGGGTAGTGGGGATGCTTACAGAATTTCATTGTATGGGTCACTCAGTGCCCTGGTAGGGAAGTATTCAGGGACTGGGTCCCTGTTAGACTGTTTTGTGCTCTACACATTTCCAGTCTCCAGCTGTCCCTCAAATCATACCTTCAGCTTCACTCCTGCCTTGAAGACCGTCTTGGAAGCCAGACTACTCTCCTGGAGCTCTGATGGTCCAGACAGCATGAGAGTTTGAGGACTGCAAATTTATAGCCTGCTTAAATGAGTGCTGGGAAGAGACACAGTGAAAAGTGGTCATCCCTGAAAGAACTGCAGAATTGGAATCTGAAGCTAAGGGTCTGTGTCCCCCTGGCTCCCTTCTTGTCTCATGACCTTGGTTAGTCCACTGCCCTTGGAAGGGTGTCCCCCTTTCCAAACCAGGGCTGGGTCAGATGGTCTCTGACGTTTCTTTCCAGTGCTGACATTCTGGGAATCTGTGAATGTTATTAAATTCATGAATCGGCTTCTTAGCCTGGAACAAGTCAGCTTAAAATACATGCAAATTGCACCAAGTCTAGCTGTTGCCTTGCTGAGGAGACAGCCTGGCATATTTACATAGTTTGAAATTGGCTGCTGAATGCACAGGGTAGGAGAGCTGCTTTGAGGCTGGCCTGCAGCACTAATGCCAGAAGGGACCTGGATCTTTTGCAGCCTGGAGTGCAGAGACCCATTGCTAGCAGGGATGGGGAAGGGAGTGGCTTTGTGTGGGAGCTTGGATACCCTGGGTCCATCCTGGGTACTCGCTCTCTATTATCTTATTTAATCTAAGCAGTCCTTTAAAGAAGCATAACTGATCCCATCCAGCCAATGAGAAAGCCAAGGGCTGTAGCTTGTCCATGATCACACAGTTTATTGAGGTTGGAATGCAGGTCTGGGTGACTGCAGAGTCCATTCTCTCCCCGCCACTTGGGGCCAGCAGTGTCTCCTCTTCACACACCCAAGCTCGGCCAGACACACTGCTCTTTGGCCAGGCTCATGCTGACCAATTCTGAGAGTCTTTGTTCTTTCAAAAAAATGCAGTAAGTGCCTCTCGTGTGCTGGGTTCTGTTCTAGGGACTGCAGGAATCAAGACAGACAAGGTCTTGGTCTTCTCGGAGCTTATATTCTGGTGAGATGGTCAGAAAATAAATAGGTGAATAAATACACGATGCAAATTGTGTGTTGTAATAAATGCGCCGAAGAAAATGAACAGAGTGCAGATGCCAAGAACGCCGAGTCCCACTTAGAGGGGAGCTGTTTGGGAAAGTCCTGTGTGCGATGGTGACATCTAAGCTGTGAACAGAAGGATGTGGTGCCCAGGGCTGCACCGGCAGCACTGGGTCCTGCTTAGCACCTCTTAGCCCTGTCTCGTTGAGCCCCTTACTCACTCTGTTCCAGTTTCTTCATCTAGAAGAAATGATATCTCCCTAGAGAAGGTGGCTGTGAGGATTGTAAAAAGTGTACACAGATCATCCAGAGCAGCGCCTGGCACGTTGAAGATGTCCACTGTTACGGTTACTGTCACTGTAGTGTCTGAGCTGGGCCTGGGGCCTGCCTCACTTTGGGCAATGACATCATGGTTTCTGGAATCCCTCTATGGAGAACTCTAAAGGCCACCAGACTGGTATAGACGATTCAGAGGAAGGGAAGACCGGGGCTGCTTGTTTATGAGAGTCAGCATGGTCCACTAGGGTTCAGAGAGAGGACACCCTAGCCATGGGCTGAGACCAGGACCTCCCAAGATGAGGGCAGGGACCCTGTCTCACCAGCAAGATATAGTCTCACTCACCCAGTCTCAGGCCTAGTGACCATGAATTGAAACCTCTGAACCTGTGAACCAAAATGAGGCATTCCTCCTTTTTAATTGATTTTCTCAGGTCTTTTGTCATAGCTATGGAAATCTGACTAACACAGAAAAGGAAAGGAGGAGGAGATCAAGGAAGATTGGAGGGCATTACTAGCAGGGGACCATTATGGGACAGAGAAGCTATTGGAACAGGAGAAAAGGCTCTGGGAAGTAGGGGGGTCACGTGGCTCTGTTGATAAATGGTGAGTAATAGAGATAACCTTGGACTAGGAGTCCAGGGTCCCACTTACTCTGTGTTCTTGGAAAAGTCCTTTCCCATTTTTGTCCTCATAATTCCCATCTGTAGAATGAATCAGGCAATTTCTAAGGTCTCTGACTGCTCCTGATGTATTTTTTCAGAATTGAGACAGATCACTTCAGCCTTAAGAGTAGTTTTGGATAGAAACAAGGGATATGAGTTGTCTCTGAGGGAGGTGGCTCTGGGCCTCGTGGGGGGGCTGTAGCTGGAAATTTTACATGACATCTATATCTAGGGAGGGCCCTATGGATTATGTGTGGCCCCATTTTGAAGCTGTGGAGACATGTCATGTCCCAATAAACTCATTTGGAAAATAGTGAGAGTTGCTCAAGGAGAAGCCCAAAGCAGGCACCTCATAAAGACAAGACCCATGCTGATCCTTGGCCAAAATCCTGAGCTTCTGCACACTGCATTGTTCACCCTCACCCAGGCCCCTGAGCTGAGTTTGAAATCTGTTATACTATTTCACCTGGGAGTGAGCCTGAGCACTCAGAAACGCAGTCTTATTTGGAATCTCTGCTATGTTTCTCTAGTCTGGAAACATCTATGGAATCTGCACTCGATGGTCCCTCACCCCAGTCTGCAGCTGGAACAGCTCCCCAGGAGTCAGGTTCACTATTCATGGCCTTTTTCCTTCCCCAGAAACCTTGAATGGTCACATCACAGCAGGCTCAGTGCCCAAGTCCCATGGCCTAGACCTGCTTTGGAGTGGAAATTTCTCAGGCTACAAGTGGGCAATGGCAAGGCCAGCCAGGCAGGCTGGATGTGACCCAGGGCACAGTGCATGAGCCTAACTCCCTCTGACAAGCCCAGGAACTACACCCCAGGGGCTGGCCAAGTTGAGCCCAGGGGTTCTCCTGCTGGCAGGGCAGCTGGTCAGATTGATCTTGTAATTAAATCAGGGCCAGCCCTGGCGGACTGGGCTCCAACCGTGCTTGGGCTCTGGCCCTTGGCTCCCAGGATGGGCCAGTGTTTGTCTCTGAGGAGGCAGAAGGTTCATGTGTATGTACGGGAGGGCAGTGCAGGATCTCATGAGAGGGGCTGTCTTTGTTCAGTTGGTGGTTAAGGAAGGCCCCCTTAGTGGTGTTAAATTGTTCATTTAGGACTATGAGGAGGCTGGAAGTGAGGATTTTTAGATGACTATCTTGGGGAAATGAACTCTTGCTTAAGTCCTTCCATGGGTTTCTCCATCTCAAGAAAGGGTGGCTCCATTGTACCAGATGATCAAGTCAAAAACTGGAGTCATCCTGGACACTTTGGTTTTTCTTTCGTTGCACACTCTGTCCACCAGCAAATCCTGTCGACTCCACCTTTGGTGTCCATCTGCAGTCCAAAGACTTCCTTCAGCTTCTGGGCTGCCCCTCATCTCAGCCCCATGCTCACTCACCTGCTTTAGTGCAATGACCTTCTCACTAGTCCCCTCTCCAACCTTTCCCCTGAGGTCCTCTCTAAACATAGCAGCTGGGTGTGTGTCCCATCTAGCCTCTCTGCTGAAAAGTCTCCGTGGCTTCCCACCTTGCCCAGCGAACAATTCAGAGTGCTTTCTGTGCCTGCAAGCTATCTCCAGTTGCCCTTTCCAAACTTCCTGCCTTTACTTCCTGTTGCCTCCCCCTTGCTTATTATGTTCCTGCAACACTGACTTCAAGACACATACTCTCTACCCCTCAAGGACCCTGTCCTTGCTCCTCCTGAACTTGAAGTGCTCTTTCTCCATATCTGCATGGCTCCTTGACTCTGGAAAGGTCCCTGCTGAGGTATCACCCTATTCAAAAGGGCTTACCTACCCACTCTGCATAGAAAAGCAACCCCTACCATCACTTCCCATCTCCTTTCTCAGTTTTAGTTTTCTGAATAGTATTTTCTATGTCATTCAACTTCCACCAGGTCAAGTCCATGACAGCAGGAGCTATGGTGGTTGGTTGTTTACTGATATATATTCCTAGACTAGCAAGGAAGGAGACAATTCCTTGCATCCCCCATAAAATGGAGCCATATGCTGGGACATGGTGGGGGCTTAGGCTGTGTCTGACTTAGCGTGTGTCTTCTTTGCCAAATGCTGTGGCTCTTGACTTCTTTTGAAGTACCGCATAGTACAATTGGCTTGATCAGAAGTCAGTAGACTGACATTCTAGTTAGCAGTTTGCTATGTGGCCTTAATCAAGCAGCTGTTCCTGTCTGGGCTATAATCTGCCCACATACAAAATAATCAGTCTAGTTGATCTCTAAGACCTTTTCTATATTGGATATTTCAGGATTCTGTTGCCCTCAACCCTGCACCTGTACCACCCCCCATCCAGGCCTCTCCTCATTCTTGGAAGGTAGTTATAGCAAAGGGAAGCAAGGACCAGGGGACAGCAGACCTCAGTTATTTCCTTCATCTCCATCCGCTTGCTCTTGGTAAATTAGCCATCCTCTCAGTGCTTTGGTTTCCTCACCTATAAACCAGGGTTAAGAATGCTTTCCTGGACAGATGGCTGCCACACAGCTGCACTGTGAGTCTGGTCATGAATAAGAGGGACAGTGAGCAGCATGGGCCCTGGAGCCAGATGGGCTGGGTTCGGATCCTGGTGATGAAGTTACGTAAGCCTTCCCAGCAAGTTATACAAACCTCTCTTAGTCTTAAGCCTTCCAGTAGACTATGGGGACAATTAGTGCCTATCACATAGGGTCACCATAAGGATTACCTTAGTTAACAGGGGCAAAGTGCTCAGAAAGGATTTGGCACAGAGTACGCGTCTTATAAGCATTTGCATGTAATATGCATTCATAGAATCATTCATTCATTCTGCAGTCACTTATTAAAAGCCTGATTATGGGCTACTACTGGGTCAGGTTTGTGTCATCCTTGCTCTCATTCCAAGAGGAGGCCTGGGCCTAATGTGTGACACTTTTGACACAGGAAGTTATCTCATTTACTTCTGATCCCCAGAGCCTAGTACAGTGCCAGGGGTCCACGAATGTTCCCCAGGTGAATTGGTGAGCTTACTAACAATGAAGAGCCCCCCTACCCCCACTTGCAGCACTTGCTAAATACCAATTTCCTGTCAGCTCCCTGTCGACATTTCATGAGATCTTTATCCCTGCAACAATACCCCTGAGGTGGGTGGGCACCACTTTGTAGATAGGAAGTTGGGATTCAGCCAGCTCAATTATTCAGAGAGAAAACTAGGACTAGAGTCCAGTGTAGACTGTGAGCCCAAAGCTGGGGCACATTACTTCCTAGGGCACTTACTCCAGAATAGAAGGCACCATTTCCTGAGCACTTACTGCCTGCCAGGCCTGTTCAGGTGACTTCCAATCCAACTTCATCTTCAAGGCTTCCCTGTGGCCACCATTTTCCCTGCCCTCATCTCTGCTTATAAATGAGGAAACTGGGCTGGGTCGCCAGAGGGAGGAGCCAGAGTGCAGTAAAGAGCCCCTTTACTTACTTCTTGGAAGTGAGGAGTGGGGCTGGAGAAGGCGCTCAGAGTTCCCCAGCCTTTTTCCCTTACTCTTCCCTGGGAGCTGACACCAAGGGAGGAAAGCTTTTTCAGGAACTTCTAATATAGCAATTGCTCATTCACACCCTTGCAGTCTCGTGAATCCCATTGACAAAAATACCCAAGAAGGGTGATTCGATTCCATTGCACCTTGTAATCCCTAAACTTCCGGACTCGTCTCCAAGATGTCTCATTTTTGTATTTCTCTGGAGGCTCTCAGACATCGCAGGGCTAAGAGGGAGAGAGTGGGACTTCTTGGTGGCTCTTGCTGCCAAGTTACTCTCAGCTGAGTGTTGGGCCCACCCAATGGCTGTGGTTTCTTATCAAGGGCATGTCAAGGGCTTCAAGTTACCTTGAATCTGAGTCCAGGATTTGCCTCTCATTAGCTGTGTGAGCACAGGCAGTTGCTTTGCCTCCCTGAGCTTTGTTCTCCTTGTCTGAGAATTGAGAAGGCACTAATGATCTCACAGAATGGTAAGAGTTAAATAAGATAACAGGCAAACTGCCCAGCACAATGTCGCCTGTGCTTGGTGTTCCTTACATCTTGCCTGAATCTGCATCATTTATTCCATTAGCATATTTACCGAATGCCTACCTGTACAAGGAACCCCTTTTACACTTGACTTGATAGCTTTCAAGGGTTACCTCGTACTTCGCAAGTACTTGTCTGTCTGATTATAATTATGCATGTGTATGTGTATGCACCTTTTTCTTTTTTTTTTTTTTTTTAAAGAGAGAGGGACAGTGAGAGAGACAGAGAAAGAGAGAAACAACTTTATTTAGTTTTTCACATGGCCTTAGTTGCTCCAACACTCAGTTGTGTACGTGGTGCTGGGGTTTGAACCCGGGTCCTCGTGCTTGCCAGGCAAGTGCCGAAACCGCTGAGCCACCGCTCCAGCCCCTGTATGCACCTTTTTCAAGGTGCTTCTGTCACCCCTTACCTTTGAGAGATGAGGAGGAGAGCTCTCCACTGAGCCACAGACCTATCTGAAATATCTTGGGTGGGAAGGGTGCTGGGAACTGGTGGAGCAGGGGTTGGCAAAGTAGGACAGTATTGCCAGGCCCCACCTGGTGCAAGGATGACATATAGGCCATGGTCTGGATGGATGGACTGTGGAATGTGTGGTCAAGGTGCCTGTCACCTGCTGTCTTGGACCCTGAGGTGGCTGCCAGCTGAAGTGGGGCTTTGGATCCAGGAGTGCGGCAGAACTCAGCTGCAGTCAGCTGTGTTTCTGTGACTAGTGTTTGGCAGGAGATTTCTTATTTACCATCCTTGAGTTGGAACGAAAGCAGTGGTTCTCCAGCCCTGCTCCCTGCTTGTTCTGGCTTCCTCCACTGCAAGGCCAGTGAAATGCTTTGTCTGGGATGGCGCCTTCCCCATCCCACTGGTCTCTGCTGCCACTTCCCAAAGCTCAGCAAGATGGGGCTGAAAGCCAAGATCAAGGCCATTCTCATCCCAGCTCAACCAGTCCAGGTGGACTATTTTGATTATACCAAGGTTCCTAGGACAGATGAAGTTATTTTTGTTTGTCTTCTTATAAGTTATATCTATGTGCCCTCAATCACATGGGGGAAGAAGGCGGTAGTGAAGAAGGACTAACATCTGTTAACTGTAACACTCATTAAAAATGAGCATTGGCCTCACACAGGCTCTGCCAGTTATTTAGGTGGGTGACCTCAGGCTACACATATAACCTGAGGTTGTTCCCTAATATGTAAAATAAGCATAATGACACCCGCCTCCCAGGACTGTGGTGATAGGCAAATGATCTAAGGCATGTCAAGTATTTTGCAAAGCATCTGGCACAAAGTAAGCCCTTGACACATGGAGGGGAATATGTAGATATAGTTGTATAGGTAGATACAGATGTATAGACGTGTAGACAGATGAGAGAAATAGATCTACATAGATAGATCTATACATGTGTCTTTTCAAAAACCTTTGTAAGGTATGTTAACTTCCTTGTAGAGGCTAAACCTGGTGAACTATACAGCAGAGCTAGGAATGGAACCCAACCTTGACTCAGAGGCAGGAAGATCTCCCCAGCCTTAGAATTCGGGGAGTGTGGAGGAACCTTTGGAGTGTTAGTCCATTGGGATATGAGAAGTACTTGGTGCTGGGGATGGCATGGGGTCTGTGGGCCCTGGAGGGAGACTTCTGTATGACCTATGGAATAGGGCACCAGGAGATGTGGCACATCTTGACCATGGGCCTTTTAGGTCAGATGACTCATACCAGCTGCACCTTAAGGACAGCCGCACTACAGAAGAGATTAGAGATCTCCTGTAGGGTCAGAGAAAGATACAGAGGTAAAGAGGACCTAGAACATCACCTTGTCTCTGCAGTGCCAATGACATGAATATCTCAGTTGCCATTATGGTGATGTGATGCAGAAATTCATTCATTCAATGAATATTTATTGTGCCTGGCACGGTGGCAGATGCTGGCAATCCAGAGATTAACAAAACACTCAAGATGCCTCGCTTAGGCTGGGAGAGACAACACAAGTCATGGGAACAGGATGGCTGTAGTTTTACTTCTCACATGGGTGTTGGTGGATCCCCAAATGATCAGTGAAACAGAAAGTGTAAATCTCCCATTGCAACAGACCTGGAGAGAGGCAGATTTTCCTTGGTACAGGCAGCCTCACAGATGGGAAATTTTCCTCCTAACTTCACTACAAACCCTTAAGCATCCACAGCTCTGGCTAGCATTCAGGCTGAAATAGGTACAAGGCCAAAGAGAGTTGATTTTTTTCTTAATAAGGCAATGACCTGTGGGTGTGCTGTTTACTTACCTGAGTGAGGGGGTGGCTTGCAGGAACAAAAGGGAGTAGATAATTAGAGCTGACAGGTTCAGAATGGATCAAAAAGATGCAGACTTTCCTCATTTGCATATCATTTAAATAACATTAATTTCACATCAAAATATGTGCTCCCTCCCCAAATGCTGTGCAAAACCAGCCTGGGGATATGTCAGGTATGAATTGTGGGAACTGTCACCCCATGCACTGCAAAAGTGACTGATGAATGCACAGAAATCCTGGGGGCAGAAGTCAGACCCAGCTCTGTCAGTCACTAATTCACTAATTTTGTCTTCTCCTCTTGCCAGAAGAACCACAAGGGCAGAGTATCCAAATAACTAAGTGCAAAAATATTTTTGAATAAATGAAAATAATTGGGCAAGTCACTTTTCCTTCCTGAGTACAGGGGATAAAGCAAGGGTCTGCGTTTGACCATTAGTTTTACTTTGTTTTGGTTGAGCTCCCACTGTGTGCCAGTTGTTCATTTAATCTTCACAAGGCAGGGCAGGCTTTAGAGTTTTAAATTTTTTTATTTTTTATTTTTTTGGTGCTAGGGATTGAATCCATGAGTGCTTAACCACCAGAGCCACATACCTGGGCCATTTTTTATTTTGAGACTGGGTTTCTCTAAGTTGCTGAGGCTGGCTTTGAACTTGTGATCTTCCTGCCTCAGCCTCCAGAGCTACTGGGATTACAGGCATGAGCCTTTACCAGGCCTTACACTGTGATTCCTTTTACAGAGGTGAGGAAACTGAAGTTCAAGGAGAGTGCAAGAGTAAGCTCCAGGGCAACAGAACTGGTGAGGGACATAGCTGGGATTCAACCCCCTCAGGGGTTAATTTTATTTCTCAGTTTGGCTGATCCCATTTTGCTCCTCCTGCCCAGCACACTGGCCCCTGGATTAGGTGGGCTTTCCCACTTGCACTTGACCCCAATAAGCCCCTCCTGAATTAGGTGCCACAGGCCAGGCAGAAAGGGTTCAGTGTGCTCAAGTGGCTTGGGAGGTCTACACTTGAACTAAATAAAAACAAGGACCTTGCTTTGGCTTCCACCCATCCCTACTCTACCCCTAATAAGATCTAAGCAGCCAGGGACAGACAAAACTCTCCCCAGCTCCTACCTCTCAGCTCTTTGGAGACAGGAATTCCATTCTAACAAGAGAAACCAGCATGGGGACAAATCTAGCTGGAGAACCAGGTTCATTCCTGGGAGGTCAAGGTAGACATTCTCACTTGAGAGTTGAGAGCCTGGTTGGTCCAGACCCCGGATGCCAGGAGTAATGGGCGGAAGTGGTGGTGTGTTTGAGGACAACAGGGTCTGCCAGTGTGGTGCAGCTGGAGATACGTGGCCCCTAGATGGTCTCTCCTCTTTCTTCCTGTCCCTCTTCCCCCCATATTCCTGAGACACAAGAAGTGCTGCTACCCTCACTCACTCGCTCGTCCATAGGCTCTGCTTTGCAAGCACAGGTGTCTCTCGTGCCAGGGCAGGTGGCACGTAGCCGAAGTAGCCCCTTGATGCATTCTAAAGCCCTCTCCTGTCTTGCCCTGATCTCTAACTGAGGTCTCAGGGGCATTTTACAAGGATGATAATCTAAGCAGGCAAGAAAGAGGGTAGAAACCATCAATGTCTGTCAAAAATTTTATTTTTTTTCATTTCACACAGAATGATGTTAAAATAAATCCTCAATAATATATATTTATATACTTATTTACTTGTGTCAATATTTACAAAAGACTGTGGAGCTCTATGAAGTCTATGTACACCCATGATCAGGTGGACAGGCAATGTTCATTGAGGCACATATGTACACATATATGTATAACCTATGTACAAATATCAGACCCTACTGACACAGGAACTCTCAGCTGCAGAAGTCCTGGGCAGGGCAGTGTTGGTGGGGCTGAAAGCTTCCAGAGTATGTCAGCAAGAATGATAATATCTATACATCCTGTGCAATGCAGTTACAGCTGGTGTCTATATTTTCATGAAGCAAACAAATAGTTAAATGACTCCCAACTCCCATGAGTCCTCCTTACAAGTCCTGCTCCGCCTTCAGCTCCCATTGGTCCCTGACCTCTTATCACCATGGAGACCCCAGTTCCCTTTCGGCATCATCCTTACGAAGCTTTGCCATCAGTCTTGGAGTTCCTTCTCCTATTGATCCCGTGGAGGCCTATTTATCTGCCTCTCCTCTTTGAGTTTTCAGCAATTATGAGAGACAGGACACCGGAGGGCAGCTGCAGAGTCATGCATGAGCAGCAGCAAGGAAGCCAGTGGAAACCTTAATTAGAGGGAGTCTGTGCTGCAGAGGGAGTCTGTGCTGAGCCTAAGTGAGCGAGATGCATATATGTATGTATATATATATATATATATATATATATATATACATATACACACATAATCTCCAGAGACAGCCTACAGCCTATATAAGCACATGAGCACAGCACACAAGTCTGAAAAAGGAAACAGCACACCCCACCCATAAGCTTGATAGCTACATCCCTAATGGAAAATAGAGAATACTCCTTGATTGCTGGCACCATTAATTCTGACCATTCCAAGACTACCCTCAGTGGAGAGACGGGTGCAGGGATACAGAAACCCAGGAAGAGGCCAATTTGGCTGGGGCATTGTTTGCTCAGCAGGCTGGAGCTCAATCATGGGACTTTCCAGCTTCCTGGGGCCCTTCAAATGAAGGAACCATCCAAGCACGACAACAAAAGGAAACTGGGTCGCTGGATCCCACGTGAAGACAGAACTGGGGCAAGCACAGAGCATGTTCAAACCCTCAGGAGCTAAGACTCACCCTCGCCAAAGCCAGCCAGGCCTCTCTTCTTGCTTTTCTATTGCAGTTCTTAGCCTAGAGCTGGTTTGCTCTTTTCTAACCCCACCTGGCAGGGAAAAGTCCTTGCTCTACACTTCATAAGCTCAAAAGACAGAATGTCAGCCGTCATGGACATTGTCTGGTAGCAAGGTGAACCTTTCACTATTGTCTTCCTCCCAGCTCCTCTTGCTTTCTCCAGTTCAAGCGTTTGTGCACTCACATAAACAAAGCTTCAGTGTCTAGGGAGTCGTTTTCAAGGAGAGGCAGGGCTTGGAGGCCTCTCACAAGGACTTAGAGACACAGCACCAAGTCCTCTGGGTAGCGACCAAAGGTCCTAGCACAGGAACACGTCTCAACTCCCCTCAGTTATCTAGGTATTGCAGCAGCTGTCCACATGATTATGTAATCACACCTGCCCTGTGCATCTGTCAGTGAAATGATGCAGGGACTTCTCAGCTCCAAACTCATCTGGAACGTATCTGACTATTTTAGGAGCAAAAAGGAGTGCAGAAAGTTATATTAGTTTCCATGCTGGGGGTCATGTAGTCTAAGAAGGTGCCATTCAGACAGGCTGCCTCAACTGCCCCAGCTTGCCAGCTGGACATGCTAAGTCTGTGTTTACAGCTTCTACTACCTGATCACTGCTAACTTGACCAGATTTGAGGGCTTCTAGAAGTATGGAGAGATGGCAGATGCCCCTGTACCACCTAAATTGCTTCAGATACTGGTGAGGAATCCCTCCTATCTCTGTCCAGGTAGAGTGCACACAGTCAAATGCAGGAGGTGAGGTTGAGAAAAATGATTCCCCGTGATTCTAACACACCACCAGACAACATGGGGAGGGAGGGCATGTTTCCGCTTAAGCTCAGCTATATCTCAAGTGATGGGTACAGCTCAGCCCCAAAGGGATGACTGAATTACCGTTGCTCTTTTGCCCACACCCTCAATCTAGATTTGGTCAGAATTAGCAACAGAATGGGTTTTTTTTTTGTTTTGTTTTGTTTTAGTTCCATCATTTGCCACAAATCTCACCTTCTACAGGGCAGAGATGATCTTTAATGCTTCATTTGAAATGTTTCTTTCACAAATCATGCAATGCAAACCTAGGGCACCACTACTGACAGACGGGTGGGGTTAGAAAAGAGCAAACCAGCTCTACAATAGATGAGTCCTTTGCCAGATCTTCAAGCTTTCCACTCCTCCAGGGCTACAAAGTTTGGCATAACTTTTCAGGTCCTCAGTGATGAGGTTACAGCCAACCAGGGTAGACAGAATAAAGGCTAAAAAGCACCTGGCCCTTACTTAGATCACACTCCCCTTTTATCCCTGAGTCAGGCAGTCACCTGGGTGGGAAAGGAAAGAGGTGATCCTGGAGCCTGTTCTTTTGTTATGAAAGAACTACCTTCCAGAGAGTCCCTAAACAGAAAAAGAGTGGAACTGGAGAGGTGGAAAGAAGGCAAAGGAAGGTCATTTAAAAAATTCAAACAAATGCAGCTTATTCCTTAGATAGCCAAATTTATTCCACATTAGTGAAACTAAGGGGATTGGTCAAAGTATATTTGTGTAAATTTTAAAGTAATGGCATACATATATACATATACTATACATATATATACACACAGACATATGTATATATGGAAAACCTCTAATAACTCAGAACCAATCAACCAAAAGCTTGATTGGCAAGAATTATGTTTTCTTACTATACTTTCAGTAGAAAGAGGCAAGGGACAGCAAGGTCATTATTTGATAAGCCTGGATGTACCCAACAGCCCACTTGCACGTCTGTCTTACAGCCAGCATCATTCAGCCTCTCTCTTTGGTCAATTTTGTCTCCATTCCTGTGCACCATACACTCAGCACTGAGGTTTAGAAGGTTGACCCTGAGCAAAGCAAGGTCTTCTATCATCTTCATTTGCTCTACTTACTAAGGCAGGAGAGGTTATTCTAACCTACTTAGGAAATACTACTTTTCAATAGTAAAGGCTGAACCACACATGTTCCCACACCCACTGAAATAACCAGAATTGCAAAGCAACCAGGACATTCCTTTCCCTGAGGTTTCCCTGTTGGTTTATTGAGGTTTGGCTGTACACATGTGTATAGAACAAGGTAGATGGAAAAGGAATGGAATGGGACCCTGGGGTTGCCAGCCTTCCCTGGATTGTCCAGTCTCAGTATTTAACCTCACAGATGTTTCAAGAAAGAGGACTCTTCTGAAGCCCCTGGTGATGTGTGTATAAATATTTGTGTAGCTGTACACTGCAGTGGGTGGTGGGGTGTTTGTCTCCCTAATGTCAGGACCTAACCACCCAAGCTTCTATGCCTACAGACGTCTACCCAAGTCCACAAGAACTTGCTTTGCTTTGTAGCTCTTGGAGTCCCTGTGGTTGAGCAAGTCAGCATATGTGAAGGAGAGCCAGAGGGCAATTCCCAAATCTGCCCAGGCTGCCGATCCCAGGTGCAGACTTCCAGGGCCACATTCCCTCAGTGTCCATCTCCCTGGGGAGGGGAGGAAGGGCAGCAAAAGGATCAAGTAATGGCTTTTAGTGCATGGAAATGATCTGTAGTGGCTCAGGATGCTCGATTCTCATCTACTGGTAAGCGTTTTCCCGCAGGTTTCCATTACACCCCGCCAGACAGACACAGAGTCAACAGGATGGGCTGGCATGAGGTCACTCAAATTCAAGGTTTCAGTGTCCAGAGTTTGTGAGACTGGGCAGGTGGAGGGGTAGGCGGAGGGAGAGAGGGACAGAGAGGTGCACACAGGAAAGAGACAGAGTGACAGAATGACTTCTTATGGGTCTTCCACGTGTGTGCTGCACATCTGCGAATGTGTCCATTCCAGAAGGGGAGATCTCAGAGGACAGGGATCATATGAGCGTGTGGGAAGAAGGAACTACAGAGACTGTGAACAAGTGCCCAGAAGTCAAGGGCAGTATCTGACAATCCAGGTACTATCTATCACTTTTCAGTCCTGAGAGCAAAATTTTGAAAGAGCTATTGCTAAAGAAAACAGTCACTATTGATTTTATTGCACTTTTCCTCTTTAAAAATATTCAAATATAAACGATGAGAGATGGAACTGAGCTTTGGTGGTAAGGGAAACAGAAAGAAGGGAAAAATGGATTAGATCACTTTGAGGAACACACTCATCTCATAAGGGATCCCCCACCTCCACCTGTCCCTGCTTGCTGCTCCATGGGGGGGGATGGGGTTGGTGTCAACCAGGGTCAAATTTAAGGGTTTAGACGATGGTCACAATAGCTAACAAGACAGTTCACAGTATCCACCTCCCCGCTAGTTGGCTCTTATGGCTATTGATATTGACGAGGGTAATGTCAAACCTGGAAATGAACACTTCACCAAGGCCAAGGAAACTTTCATTGTGTAACCAAGGAACACCCTGGACATTACGACCCTTTCAGACCAGTTGGCTGTCATTCAATGCAGGTTGTTATGACAATGGGTTCCAGGGGAGCCCTGGGAAACAGGGCTCAGCACCACCATCCTCTCTCCTGGGTACACAAAGTACTGTGCTTCCCTGATTGATAGGGAGTAGTGACATCACCCTTGTATACAATTTGCCTTTGTCTCATAGTTGCCTTTGGGAGAGGTCAGCATCTGCCTCTCTTTATCCTACTGTGGGCAGCATAAGACCTCCTAGCCTGAGGATTTTCAAAGGGTTCTGCCCTCTCTCAACATGGATTGACACTGATCCTTCAGAGCTGACTATGAGCTTTGTTGGCCAAAGTTGACAACAATGGAGTGAGAGATTCAGAGAGAGGTGCTAGGACAAGCTAGTCTTGAAGCCCTCCTCACATGGGGCAGCAACATGACCACTCAGGCCAGGGACTTAGGCCATGGGGGCTTTATGGGAGCCTTTTCCGCACCTGGCCAATGGAATCTTGAGGGACACTCACTGAGGGCCCCTTTTGAAAGTCGAACCTGGTGACATGCCTGTGCCATCCTCAGAAGCCCAGTTGAGCAGGATAGAAGCAAGCAGAGAGGAAGGAAGAGGGCATAGAAAACATATAGCCTTAACTAAACTAAAATTGGCTCCTAAATTAGATCTTAATTAGTTAATTAAAATTTGGCTCCTGAAATGCTTATTTTGAAATTTGATCAGCTTAATTACTTTCTCTTTCTGACAAACTCTCCACCTTTCCTGGGTCTCTTCCTCTCCAGTCTCCAGAAAACCCCAACTTTTTTTTTTTTTTGAAAGTTTGAGCCCATGGAGGCACCTGATGGAGCTAAAAGGAAAACTGATTTCTTGGCTTGGAAGCCCAAGTCCCAGCATATGATGCTAACCACACATTTGGGATCCATATGTCCATTTCCTGCTGTTATTGTCTCCTTCATGGGGACTGGGAACCGTGACCATCCTTAGAGGGAAGGATGAGTCACATCTGGGATGGTGCCATAGGTAGTGACCATGATGCCTAATCCCAGGTCTAACTGCAACTCCTAATCCATTATGGCAAAGCCTCTGTCGAATTTTATTCAACCCTCAGTTAGTCCTACTAACTGGAAGAACCAGTTCGAAGGGTAATCCAAGATGGTGGGTAAGCTCAGAAAGTATGAAAGTAAGAAAGAAATCTGATGCAGAACACAGGATAAAAATCACAAAGGTGTTATTTGCTTGTTTAGCTTTAGGCTTATGTCCTTGATCATATTTTACTTATGCTGAATTGGTTTGCCATTTCCTAAGAACAGCAATTGGGAGCCCTGGCCAGGGGATATTAGCAGGCCTGGAATTGGACACCCATAGAAGGCAATGAGGAACTGACCTCTTTGGACTTGTGCCCAAGAGCAAGTGGAATGCCACAAGGAAGTAAAGGTGGCTCATTTTAAGAGGCAAGTCTATATAGGGTCTCAGTTTTCTGGCCTGGCTCTAAAAAAGCTGCTGGGGATGGAGGGGTAAAAAGGTCTGTGCACTCAAAGAGTGTTTGGGGCACCTTCACTGTAGTTTGGGACCCAGGAGCCATCACTGCCTTTAAAAGAATGGCATTGAATCTGGGCTCTCAAATGCTGGAAGGTGGGATACCTGGACTGCTGGGCTGTCTGTGTGGACTTTCTTTGAAGGAAAGATCATGGCAAGGAGGTCTATATTAGGTTGCTGGCATCCCGGGATCTTCTACACCCTGCATGCTAGGGTGCTGGTGGGAGGAAGGTGAATAGGTAGAAACCCCATGAGATTCCTATGCTAGATGTGGTGGTCCATCTTTCTGCTTGAAACCTCAGGGGTGACTTCTCAGGACTGAACTCTTCAGGTAAGAGAAGAGACTAGAGGAAAAGATTCCCTGGAAAACATAGAGATAGTAATATGAGCTGGGAAAAGGTGATTATGGTTGTTATTTTGTGTCCATTAATGTATAGATCCGGGGGCAAAGCAACGGATCTGAGCACATGTCTGTATTTTGTGGGGCTAATATAAGTATGTGCATTGTGTATGCACTGAGTTTGTGTGTGTTGTGTGCAGCAATAACAGCAAAGCATTCTTTGTGTATTTTTGATGCATACCCATTGTGTTCATGTAGTTTTTGTGTATTTTGCATCTGAGTTGCTGGTTGTGCATTTGTACTTTGGGTATGTGGTTTTCTTAAAGGTGTTCTGTGTTGTTAGGTACAGTCCACATCTGTGCCAAGTGTGTGTATCTATGATTAACCGTATTTCTTGTCTTCCTTTTACATTAATTTGGCCTGTCTGTATTTTGCATGCATTTTGCATGTTTTATATTTGCTTGTGTGGCAACAATGTATCATCAATTTTGTGGTATATGTGCAGTATGTGTGTAAATGTTTTATAGTCCCCAGCCAAGGATGCTATGGTAAGTTATCTACCTCTGACCTAGGTCTCAAGTATGGGTCGTTTTAATATTCTATGCTCCAAAGGTCTGTGTCCCTCCTACCTCGTGTCCTGAAATTCAGCACCACCTCCCGTGAAGGAGAGGAAGAGAAGCACAGAAGCTTTGTGCTGGGCATGGGATGCCCTGCAGAAACCTGGGGATGTGGGTGACCAGGAACTAATGAGCACCCTGGACCTAGCACCCTAAGCTGGTGCCCCACCCCCAAGACAACTGAAAGTGCCAACTAGCTGACAGTGAGGCCTGGGCTTAGACAGCCTGATCACCATGATTTTCTGTTTGGGAAATTTAAGCCACAATATAAAAAGGCAAAAAACCCCAGGCTGGTGAGGCAAAAGCCACACCCTTACCCCCAATATCTGAGGCCCAACACCTATTCTCTATTTTTAGGCTATGCAGTGCTCATTCATTCCTTACCTGTTCTGGCGGGTGGGGGGCAATTCATTACCCATCCCTTATTTATTTTATCAGCTCTGGTTGCCAGTTTAATGAGGAGAGAATTTGAGTCTGGTGATCAAAATAATGCCTTTGGATCATCTAGGGATTCCATCCCTTGGTCCTAAACTTCAGAAATTTCTACGTAGAGGAGCTTCCCTTTAAGTCCAAATCAATGGAAATTGGTTTCTGGGAGTATTTACTACTCCTTCGTTTTAAAGCAGGGGATCCATACTGACTCTCTAGGGACAGGTTCATGAAAGTGATGGATGTAGAGCCAAATGATACTGAAAACAAAATGTGGTGGGATGAGATGAGAATGGAGATGATTAACAGGATGGAGGGTAGAGAGGAGGCCTGGGGTAGGTCTGGCCCAGGACAGCTGGAGCTGTGAGGGCCATAGGGCCCTTGTGCACTCGGTAAGACAAGCTTCAGCCATGGGAAACTGAAGCTGCAGCACGTGGAGGGCAGAAAGACAATTCTAACGTCTAGGAATCCATGAAGACTGGAGTGTCTGAGGCAATGGCAGCAAACCCAGGCCCAGTGGGGTTACCAATGAGACCAATGAACCCAATGGGCTTCTTATACAACCAACCCGCTGAGCAATGGATTTACTCCTGAACCTGAACTCCAGAGAATGAATATATATATATGTGTGTGTGTGTATGTACATATACACACATATGTATGTATATATATATACTCTAGTGCACATAGTCAAACACATGCATAAATTGCCCTGTGTCAAAAATATTGCATAAGCTTATACAATGTTCAAATGCAATTTTTTAAATAGCTAACTAGGTAGAGGAATGCACGAGAGAGATACCCAATATCTATTTATATACACTGGATCCACAGACCTGCTTCTTCTCAGGACTGATGCCCTGGTCAGCTGTGCAGTCACACCCATGACTAGGTTAATTCCTAAGGTGCAGTCATGTGTTTAGACTCTGCTTTCCCTGCTCATTTTCCTGGCTTGGCAGAGGCCTGCTCTCTCATAGAAAGAATCGAGGTGGGTGGGCTGGAGGGCCAGAAGTTTTGGTTCCCCATTCCAAAAAGCCTGGTTTTTTTCTCCTGATGGAGGACTTTTACCTTCTGATGGGAAAAAAACCCCTAGTTCAATGCCATCCCAAGGCTACTAATACTCTAAATATGAATACTGTGTAGGCTACTAAGAAAATAGGTTATCTCCTGTGTTTTAAATATTGAGATTCATGCAATGAACACCCATGCAGCTCTATCGCATCACTGGTAAAATTCACTGCAGTGTCAGTGTAGCTGGGCCACATCACTAGGAAAGTAGATGTCTGCAAACTCCACTGTAAACGAAGAAATCAGACAGATTTCTGGTGACCCTGAAGCCTGCAAAAATGGTGAAATCTGAAGCTAAGAGGTCCCTTGGTTTGGTACCTTTTCCCATAG
Source organism: Aplodontia rufa (assembly GCA_004027875.1). Classification (NCBI taxonomy): domain Eukaryota; kingdom Metazoa; phylum Chordata; class Mammalia; order Rodentia; family Aplodontiidae; genus Aplodontia; species Aplodontia rufa. Next base: position 119,486 of record PVKS010001750.1, read on the forward strand.
ACCTAAGGGAACAAATGAGAAACTTGACAACTGACATTCTGTCGTACTAACTGTCCCTCCCCCGGGCTTCCCTTACATCGACAGAGCAAAAGCAGAATGCAGCATTTTCTGTTATGAAACACAAGCCTCCAGAGCATTTACTTGGCAACTGCAATTCACAAACCCCAGGTTGTGACACAGAAAGTAATTCCAACACACACAGGACTGTGTGTTCTTTTCAATGCAAAAATGGGAATGACCTTTCAAATAATCACCAAAGCTTGAAAGCTAAACTGTGATGGTGTTCCTCTGGGAAGGGGCAGGTAGGCTCAAGTGGGTGATAGGGTGGGAGGAGGGCAGTGCATCTCCCAGGTGTTGTGTGCATTTAATTAGGAAGGAAAGGTAGTGCCGATATGGTGGGGTGTGTATTGGGTATGAGGTGGCCTCAATGTATCTTTCTGAAATCCTGGCTTCATAGGTGACTCTCATCTTTGGAAACCTAGAAGCCGGTGATGAAGATTTGCATGAAAGCGGTGATAGATATTTTGCGTTCTAAATTGAAAATCAAAGGTCAAAAGTCACTTGCACGACTATTGCTTTCCATGCAGAACCAGGTGCACACTGTAGAACACGCTGACTACAATGCAGGCTATTATGCAACATCTGCATTAGTTCCATTGAGTTGTGAGTATGTTAATGGGCTTCAATCAGACATCAGTTAACATTTTGGTAATATTCACATAGTTTGTGTTAGCCAAGGTGCAGTTGGCTGTTTTCAAGTTTTCCTCTCTAAAGTCCTCATTACTGTTGTTTACTCCCTCCTGGATCTCCATGTAATCCGACTTACTAATGGTAGAGGCACTTCTACTTTTCTTTAGGTCAGGGGAGGATGGGATCTTTGGACAGCTTGTCACTTGCAAGTACTGAGCTTGCTCCTCTCCCTCTGTCTCCCGATGGTAGAAGTAGTTGAAATTAGACACTATGACAGGGACCGGTAAGGCAATGGTTAACACACCTGCAATCGCACACAGGGAACCCACTATCTTTCCCCCAATGGTAGTTGGAACCATATCTCCATAGCCTACAGTTGTCATGGAGACGACTGCCCACCAGAAGGCATCCGGGATGCTGGGGAACTGGGAATCTCGCTCATCAGCTTCTGCAAAATAGACAGCACTAGAGAAAAGAATGACTCCAATGAAGAGGAAGAATATCAGGAGACCCAATTCTCTCATGCTGGCTTTGAGGGTCTGACCTAAAATCTGGAGACCTTTGGAGTGTCTGGACAATTTGAAAATCCTAAAGACTCTTACCAAGCGGATGACACGGAGGATGGCCAGTGACATGGCTTGCTGGCCCTGCTGGGCATCCTCTGGCTTCTCAGCCAGTTCTGTCCCCAGAGTGATGAAGTAGGGGATGATGGCCACAATGTCAATGATGTTCATGATATTGGTGAAGAAGCCAGCTTTGCTGGGACAGGCAAAGAACCTCACCAAAAATTCAAAGGAGAACCAGATGATGCAGAGAGTCTCTACAATGAAGAAAGGGTCGGTGAAGGAGGTGGACTGCTGGTACCCAATGGTGCTGTTGGAGTAGGTGTGGAAGGTCACTCCACCACCATGCATGTCTTCATTCTCATCTCGGAAGATGGGCAATGTTTCCAGACAGAAGCTAACGATTGAGATCAGGATTACCATGACAGATACAATGGCTATAATCCTGGCAGGCCCTGAGCTCTCTGGGTATTCAAAGAGAAGCCACACCTGTCTCTGGAACTCATTTTCGGGCAGGGGACGCTCTTCCTCCTTGATGTAGCCTTCATCCTCCCGAAACATCTCCATTGCTTCTTCTCCCAGCTCATAAAACCGTATTTCTTCAGAGAATATATCTAAGGGCACATTCACAGGTCGCCTCAGCCGGCCCCCAGACTGATAATAGTACAAAATGGCATCAAAGCTAGGGCGGTTGCGATCGAAGAAGTATTCATTTCGGAGGGGATCAAAGTACCTCATCCGCTTCTTAGGGTCCCCTAAGAGGGTCTCTGGAAACTGGGCTAAGGTCTTTAGCTGGGTCTCAAACCGCAGCCCTGAGATGTTGATCACCACCCTCTCACAGCACTCGTGGTCTGCCTCTGGGTCATAGGTGTCCTGTGGGTGCCCAGGGAGGGCAGCAGCCTCATCTGCTGGGTCTCCAGTGGCCACTGTCATAATTGGGACTGAGAGGAGCGCCTTGCGCTACGCCTTCCAGCTGCCTTGTGGCAGGGGGCTCAGGGTGCTGCTCACGGCCCCAGGAAACACAGAAGCATTGGCCTGCACTCCTGCAGGAGAGCCCCGCAAGCTCTCTGAGAGCTGGAGAGGCAGCCTGGCTTGGCTGAAAGACAGAGGTAGTTAAGGACATGAGATCAACTAGCATTGACAACTTGACCTGGGTTGCTGCTTGCTGTCTCCCATCTCTCAGCCAAGAGTTTAGAAGCATGACAACCACCGCCACCACCACCACCACTGCCACCAAAAAGCAGAATTATTTTCACCTTGTAACTTGTCTGGGGACCAGAAGCAAGGAGCAATCTCTCAAGGAAGCTCTGGAATGCCCTATACTGGGAGCAAGTGGCTGGTACAGGCCCACTCTGTACCACACAGCATCCTGGGACATAAAACCAAACTAGGAGGCTAGAAGGGACCTCTGCCCAGGCAGGGCACTAATGTCTCACTGATACCTTGGGCCTGGATCTTCTTAATTGATCCCACCCATGACTCTACATATGGCTGTTATTAAATGATAGATGGATTTACCTGGCCAGCCAGGAACCTCTGGCTCTTTTCCTTGCAGAGAAGATCAGATGCTGCAGGAATCCTAGATCCACAAACAGGCAGCCCAACTCCCCATCACATCTTCTCACTTGAGCTAGAAATAATGGTGAGTCATTCTGGACAGGAGGGCAGGCTCCAGGTCCTGGAGGCGAGCTCTAGGGCTGGCCTGGGCTGGAGGGGAAGTAGGGTGCCTGACCATGCGGGACTTGAGAACAGCAGCTCTTGGGTCTGGAGCCTTTGGAAGGAAGAAGGCAAGACGTGCACAGCTCAGCAAAAGCAGAGTCCTCCAGGCTGTCCTCAGGAGGTGTGACGTTGCCTGGAAAACACAGCAGCAAAGTGGAACCAGGGCTTTGGGGCAGCTGGTGCCAAGATTTAGGAGGGTTCTGGCAGCTCCCCTCATTGCAGGTGAGAAACGCCAGTGACCACCTTCCATTTTGGAGTTCATGCTTAAGAATTACCCTTTAGCTCTCCAGGCTCTTCTGGGTAGGTTTACTACCCATCAATTTGAAGCACTTTTTCCCAGGGAACAAGCCTTCAGGCTTGGCTAGGTTGTCTTTTCCAGAGGCCTCTTCAAGATAATGACACCCCTCGTTTCCAGCTGCCATCAGGAAAGTCTATGGGCAAAGCACCCGCTATTCCATGTCAGGACACACAT
>PVKS010001750.1:123029-133157 GCA_004027875.1 Aplodontia rufa
ACCTCTCTCTGAGCCGGGTGGCATTTGAGCTGGACAGGCGCTCGACCACCGATTTCTCCCCAGGAGAAAATCCCTCACTTCTCTTCCGCAGGGAGAGCCGAACGAATGCTCTGCCTGCCTGGCTGCAGGGCGGCTTGGCAGAAGCTAGAAGGGGAGCCTGGAAGAAGCTGGTTTCCGGCCTGGCCCCCTGCCGACCCAATCCTGCCCGCCCCAGGGCGGGGAGGGGTCTGGGCCCTCGCATCACCGCTCGGAGCTCGAGCCGGGATTCCGCTGGGCGCGCTCCCGGTTCTGCCGGGAGTCGCGGACCAGACCTTCCAGGTGGCCGCGGGAGGGAGCGCCACCTTAACCCCTTCCTGCCTGGTGCAATTGGCTCCGGCTGTGGGCCCGAGTGCAGCCCAGCTTTTGCCGGCCGGGTTCGGCCGAGGGACCACCGAGGCTCCCCCTCCACCCGAAAATACAGGACCTTGAACTCTGGGGGTGGGGACAGCTGCTGTCCCAGATCTAAGCTTCCTCCTAAGCGCGGGGGCTTCTCGGCAGCCCATGGTCCCTGCGAAAGGGAAAAGCCCCTCTCTGCCCTGAAGCCGTTTTTATCTCGTGCCAGACCCGAGTGATTCGGGTCCTACCAACCCGCGTTATTTACCAGACATGGTTATGCTCTCAGTTGCACTTCCCATCACCCGCCAGCTCCTCTCCGCGCCCTCCGCCCCGCGCCACGCACATCCCAGAGGGTCCCCGAGCCCATTCCGTGCACTTTTCTCCTGCAGGGCGCAACCCCCCTGGCAGCCCGGGTCTAGGATCCGCCTGGCAGACATCAGGGGTTGGCACTGGCTCACCCTCCCAGGGATGAGCCCGCCACCGCTGCACTGCAGGCTGCGCCGCCGGGTGCCCAGCAGCCTTTCTGCGAGCCGCAGCCGGCAGGAGAGGCACCACTCAATGCCCAATGCCCAGACCCTGATTTACCCTTCCGACCCGGCACCGGGAGCCTCCATGTTTCTGAGTGACAGCAAGCGCCCGCAGGACCCCAACAGCGGGAGGCTGTGGCGGCGGGGTGCGGGCGGCCAGCCGGGAGCCAGTTCTGCAGTCCCGCGGGCGGCGCGTACGGAGCGCCCGGCCGCCGCCCGCAGCCGCACCGCGCCGCACCGCGCCACGCAGCGCCGCACCTGGCCCGGCAGCGAACTCGAATTAAAGGGACCGGTGGGGGCCAGAGCGTGTAGGCGCAGGTCTCGCCACCACCGCCACCACCACAGAGCTACCTGCCCAGTTGGACCCCCCTGGCCTCGGCCGCGACCCCACCAGGAAAACACCCTTCTTTGGCAGAGCCCAGCTTACTGTCCAGAACCCCGGTGCAGAACTCAGCTGGGTGCTGCCGAAGCCTAGAGAGATGGAGGGGGCCCAAGTTGAGGAGCATTTAGGTGAGGCTCCTGCCAACATAACGAAGTAGTCAAAGAGGAAACAATCAATAGCAGCTATCCCAGGCCCGAGATGGGATCCAGCCCCTTGGGAGATGTGCTGCTATTATTACGACGCTGCCAGACAGCATGTGCAGACCCTAGGCCCCCTCCTTGTCCTCTACCTCCCGCGCGCCCCCTCCTCCAGCTCTCCTTCCCAGCTCACTCTTACCCAGCATAGATTTGGCTTCTTAGGGGAATGCAGCAGGTGCGGGCCGGGCCGCTGTGTGGCAGAAACTCGCTGCTGTGTTTACCCCCACCGGGAGGAGCTGCAGGAACTGCGAGAGCTGCAGGGCCGGCCCTCTTGCTTCCCCAACTCCCTCCCCGCAGGACCAAGGGCAGTGAAGGCTGGGGGTCACGCGGTTGGCCTTGGGAAGTGCTGGTTGCGGGACCCTTTCACAAACCTGACAAAAGTAGCTGGGGGTTCTGAACTTGGGGGTGCAGTTCCAAGCATTCTGGAGCACAGCATAGGAGGATGCCCTTTACTTTTAGGACATGTGTGCAGGAAGCCTAGCCTGCTCTCAGTGTAGTTGGGGGATACTAGGAGATCCAACCTGGACCTGCTAGTTCTGTTTTTCTAGGTCCCTGTCAGAATCACCCAGACAGGTATTCCAAGCAATGGTTACTTAGATAACCGACCACAGTAGACACAGGAGGGGCTCTAGTATGGAAAAGACTCCTGCTGGCTGGTCCGTGGGCACAGAACCCCTTCCCTATTCCTGCATCTCAAAGCTCTGAGAATCCATAATGTCAGGCTAAGTGGGACTCTGGTATTTCATCTGGGTCATCTATACGGTGTGGTTTAGACTAAAGTTCTATCTAGAGCTTCAGGGGATGGTCTGGGAGGGTAGTGACCTCAGTGAACTTGGAGGACTATGGATGACTTTGAAGCAGATCCAGTTTGGCTTGGGGTGCCTTGAGGATGGGCTTTCAAGATCCCAGTCAGGATGGTGTGAATGTTTTGGACTTAAATCTCATCACCAGTTACTAGGTAAGTTGACTGCAAAATGAGGCTGCCTCTCAGGGAGTGATGGTGAAGGTTAAATTGCTGTATGTAGAGTTTAGCAGCTAACAAACACTCAATAAGTGAGGATTTCTGTGCTCTCTTCATACCTCCAAGCCTCTCCTTACGTTTTCTCCTTGTACCCAATCACCTGGTCCCTGCTGCTCAGTCTCTCTGCCTTCCACCTTCCTTCCCTGAGTTCTCAGACATTCCCAGACCTTTCACAAACATGTTCTCCAGAACCCTGCGCCGCACTCTTTCTGGAAGTCTCTCCTGATTAGTGCTGAGCGGCTTTCCTCTACCTGCCAGCCTGCTTTCTCATCTCCATTAAAGTATAATAGAAAAAAAAAAAACAAAAAAATTTAAAAAAATAAAGTACAATAGTTTTATATATGTGGCCATGATTTTGCCTTCTTTGTTAAAACAGAAGATGTGGACAGAGAAAAGCCCTTGAGGGAGAATTAATAATGGTTGTAATTGTTACCACGTGGTGAGCACCTCTAACCTATCCTCACGGCCTATCACATGGCGTCTACATCATTGCCATTTCATAGAAAAGGAAACCGAGGCAGAGAGAGGGGAAATAACCTGCCCAAGGTCTGTAAGTGCTGACTCTGAGACGTGAATCAGGTCTTTGTGATTCCGAAGGACTTGTACCCTCAATCCCAATAGCACCCTGCTTCGTGAGGGAGGAGCAGCCCTGGAATTCCATTTCCCTTCTTGATATCTTCTTTTGACCCCAGTTATTATCTCCTGAGTGGCATGGGGGGTGTGTCATCCTCCCTTTCCCCTTTAAAGTATGACATAAGTGTGAATGACAACAAAAAAGAAGTTAACAGAAGAAGGAGGAGGGGGAAAAAGGAGGAGGAGTAGTAGGGGAAGGAACAGAATAAGAATGAGAAGAAGAAGAACAAGAAGAGGGGGGAGGTGGAGGGAAAGGGGGAGCAGGAGCAGCAGGAGGAGGAGCAAAAGAACCATAGTGATAGTTGTTTAGGCGCATTTCAGGCTACTTCCCTAAAAGCTTCCTCTGCCAGTATCTTGGTTTGGCAACTTGAGAAATGGCAATGAAATGGTAAGAAAAAGAACACGAGCCCAATTCCCAGCATCGACATTTGCTAGATATGAGAACTTGAGCAAGTTATTGAAACTCTCTGAGCCTCAGTTTCCTAATCTGTTGAATGAGAAAACAAATCTACTTCACAAGGTAGCTTTGAAGGACTGAAGCATTTATGGCAAGTGGACAGCCAGCTGGTTTAACTGGTGGGCCAAGTGAGCAGGTGCTCCATCCCTGCACTCACATTCCGGTCCTCTAGAGGCCGCCATTTCTTACTTTTGGCTCCAAAACAACTAGTCAGCCCAGGGATCTTTTCTCTGGGGCAGGGAGAAAACCCTCAAATACCACTCCCTTCCCTTTGGGTTCATTTTCTGCTTGGGTGAGGGGTTTCCTTCAGTGGAGGGAAGGGCTGTGGTGAGCATCGCAGTGAGTGAGGGTGACTACCGTCATCTAAAAGAAGAGTTTTTCTCAGAAAGTCCAGGGTTGTGTGTTTTCTCTCATATAGGGGAGTTAGGAAAAAGGGGAGAAAGGTGGCGGGATTGCATGAAAATCAAAGGGAGGCCGGTAGAGGAAAGGGAGCAGGGGGAGGGAGGAGGGCAGGAAAAGGGGAAACACTGGAGAATGATGTTGGCCAAATTATATTGTTAGATGTGTACACATATGAATATGAACAATAATTCTACCATTATGAACAACGAGAATGCACCATGAAGAACATGGAAAAATACAATAAGAGATTCTGATGGTGTGTTCTTCCCACACAGGCACAGGAGGGAGGGCTTCTCAGTTCCTGCCACCATTTATGAACCTAGGAAGACTACCTGCCTCCTTCCTCAGGTGTCACTCCCCAGGGACCAGCTGTTCTTCTTGGCCAAACACCACCCCTGCTTGATGTTTAGTCCTCTGGGTGGTGGCGCAGCCCCTGTAGTCCACCGGTGGGCAGGGCAGGGGAGCACTGGGATGACAGTCTTCCATAGGGCATGTGGTCACCAGTCAGAAGGAAAGTCGTCTTTGTCTCTAAATTACAGATAGACCTCTTGAAGCTCAGAGAATCACTGACCTGGACAGTTTAGCTGGGACCAAATCAAGATTGTTTGCCTCCACAAGTCACTGTGCCAATCTGCCAGCTGGGTGTCAGGCCTCTGGGCTGAGTTCCTGGTCTCAGGAACGTGAATTCAGCCCAGAAGATCTCAAAGTTCCCCAGGGCCCATCCATGTGGCTCTCTTGAAGGGCATCTGGTCTGAAAGGAGGCCTGTTTTAGAAGGGGGGCCAGTACTGGTGTTGGTAGTTAACTGTTTACACATTAACTCAGAGTCTCAAGGCAGTGGCACAAGATTCTGGACCCAAAGTCTCTGCTCTGTGCTGGTTCTCAGAGCAGATCTATTAACATTTCTCACATTTGCATGGCCCTGGGCCAAGCACAACTCAGCCTTGTGAAACCGAAGTACATGGCAGAGTCATATGATTAGGATTCTGTGCTGGGTTTCAGTTTTAGCTTGATGATCTGTGTGACCCAAGGATATTCACTAGACCTCTCTGTGCAGTAGTTCCCGTGTGAATTAGAAAGGATTGCATTCTCTCCACCCACAATCCTTGTTCATAGGGTACAAAGAGGGAGATGGAGGACAGAAGGATAGAAACTAATGTTTATTGTTGTATGTATTAAAATCTCATTGGTTAGGATCAAAACGGATAGTACACATGATCGTACTTGAAGGAGCAGGAAGCCTGGTTAGTGTGAACAAGTACACTGTGAGTGCTGCTGTGCTTGTGGTTGTGCCCTGTCAGCGTGCATCATTCGTGACGCTGGAGGACTTCCCTTGGAAGTGGAATGGGCATCCATTCAGTCCCCCACTGACCTCAGAAATTTGCTACTTAACTCAGAAATCCAGGTCAGCCTCCTGCAGGAAGCTTTCTAGATTAATTCCTGCTGCATCCAGGGGATCTGATGTGGAGCCTGACCCTTGGCTCCTGTCCTGAATTGGCTGCTCATTCATACACTAGGAAATACTGGCCAAATAAAATAATCCGTTAAGGGATGGGTGAAGAGGGCAGGCCCCCCTCCCTCCCTTGGATTGCTGCTATTGTCCTGCAGTTGGGTTCCCTACTTCTAAATGGGCCCTCAGGACCCTTCCCTGGCTAAATAGCATAGCAGTCAGAGAGCAGCAGGGTGTGGGGTGTGGCGGCCCGAGTGGGCTTTCCAGGGAGGCAGGAAGTCCGAGAGGGCAACTCTTCCATCCCTAAGGCAGATGGTTCAAGTTCTATAGTGGCCAACTCCCAGTTGCTTACAGTGGTGACTGCTCCATCTCGTGACCACCTGACTGGGGCAGGTCAAAGTCCAGAGCAAATGTCCGGTGCCCCACCTTTTCTGATTTGACTGTCCTCTTCCCTCCTCTGGTTCCATCCTAGAAGTTATACTGGTGTTACACTAAACTGCCTCGAAGGCTCTAACTGGCTTCAACCAGGCAGATTAGGCGAGGCCTGAAGTGGGTCCAGCCTGGGTGGATTCCTGCCTGTGCTGCTTGCCATCCTGTGACCTCGAAGACGTTTCCTCTCTGAGCCTCAGGTTCCAAGCTTTCAGATAGAGTAATCCTGCGTAACGCTGGCTTTGAGGACTAAGTGATATAATGTACACAGGGTGTTTATCCCAGTGACCTGCAGGAAGGACTCAAGAAACCCGAGATTCCAGGTCTTCCTGCTTTGGCTCCAGTGGAACGCCCTTCCCTCCACCTGCCCATCGCTCAGTGACTCCTTCAGTCACTCCACTCATGCCACGTCTTCCAGGAAGCCTTGCTGGGCTTCTTTCTGGTTTTTGCCCACTTACATTATGCCTGGGACACAGGTCCATCACACCAACTGTCACAAGGCCTTGCTCAGTCCTATGCTGTCTTCTCCTAGGTGGGGGGCACCCCACAGGCAAAGTCAAGTCTTCTGGCTTTGTGTCCCCATGTCTGGTCCAGACCAGGAACAGAGCAGCCAACATGCAGTGTTTGTGAACCAGCAAACTCCAGCAGATGCCTGAACTCTGGCACACCACAGCTTGACCACCTCCCCTTGTCTTGCAGCCCCTTGACTTGGTGTCTCTGGAAGGCCCCTGCTTCTGAAAAACCTTGACTTGCCACAGCCCGCCCCAACTCTGCTACTAGTAAGAGGACTGTGAGGTGTGTGACCTTGGATAAGTAACTTTTCTTCGGGGCTCAGTTTCCTCACCTGTACAATGGAAACCTAGGCTACATGATATATGTGACCCCTTCTTTCTCTATGACTAGTTCTTCAGCTTTACTTGGCTAAGGAATGGGATCCGCAAGCAGGAAGCGGGCATACCTCTCATCTCCACAGCATTCCTTTTCTCTACTCTAAGTGTTCTCCTTAGAGACACTGAGTCAGAGGAGGTCATGTAACCTGTTCAAAGTCACATAGCAGAGCTGGGATTTGAGCAGAGCCCTCTCTGAGCCCCACATCAGCAGTTTCCCCATGGCAGCTCACTGCCTTTTGTGTGTGTGGTAGGAAAGACTTTTGGAGATGCTGGATCACTTTGAAAACGAGTCCTGTAAAAATTCCAAACAGCACAAACCTGATGCTCAGCGCATCTTAATGATGTTCTCTTGTATCTACCCAGGGTTGCTCTACAAGGGGAGCTCAGGGGAGCTTCGGCTCTGAGGCCCTGCAGGCAGGAATGAAGTTTGCTCTGCAGTGGGAGGTTGGGTCAGGCAGGAGGGACAGGCTGTACTGGACAGTTAGTGGAGCAAGGCCCCTAAAGGAGACCCTAAGGACAGAGCAGGCCCTGACTGCTACTCAGCGCTTGGATATGTCCTCCTAGAAGGTGAAGGAGGTGGATGTAGCCCTGCGAAAGACTAGGTAGAGAAGTAGCAGAAGCAAGTGCTTGCTGAATGAAGATGCCCTAGAGTGGAGAGGCACCAGGTTTTGTCCAGGGGACTTGGATCTGTGCTTATGGAGAGATTTAGCCTCTCTGACCAGTCTTTGAAGTAGGAAGGAGGGAAAGGTATAGAATGGAGAAGGGGGCTGAGCCATCCTGACAACCTTCCTCATGTGGCAGAGCCAAGTGGAAGAGTGCCTTGGGGCACAAGGGACAGCTAGGAGGGGTGCCAAGGGTCAGAAGGCACATGATAGCCTCAAGATTTCCCCTTCTCCACACTCCCAACCAGGAGTCTTAGGATGTCTGCTTTGCACCTGGAATTCCAGGACCATCCCACAGTGCCACCTAGTGGCCGTATGGGAGAGGTGCAGGGAAGTGCCAAAGGAAGCAGCAACTGGATAGCAGCACAGGGAAGCGCCCTGTTAATGCAGAAGAGAAAACTGAATTTCTTTCTGCCTTCAGGATATGGTGAAGGTCTCCTCGTGGGTCTCTGAGCCTATGAAGAAGCACAATTTAAAGGTCTTGCACACGCCAAAGGGGTTCCTCTCATCTCTCATCTCCGGCCCCTGGAAGTCTCCCTGAAGAGGCAGGGCTGAATGCAGACCTGTCCCCAGGCTTTGCTTTTTGGGGCAATGAGGTCTGAGCATGCAGACCGTCCCCCTTGGTCCATCTGGTCATGGTTGTTAGGGGGAGTGGGGGCAGCCATGGAGTGGCTGAAAGTCAGACAGTGGAGCCACTTCACAGAGAATGCAAACCACTTCCTTTCCCTCCAGCTGCGCCCTCTCTGAGGACTGTGAGTTTTCAGGAAATAAGCAGAAGTTCTTTCTCTAAGAAGGGCGGGATCTCAGAGTTAGATGACAGAGAAGGTGGCATGGTTCCTGAGAACTTGGAGACAAGAGTCTAAATGAAACTCCTCTCTCCAGGCCTGGGTGGGAAGGGCAATACCTGACAGAGGTAGGTAGGTGCTTTTGTGGCTCCTGTTGGACGAATAAAGAACGCGATATTTAGTGGGGTAAAGTTACTTGCCTATGGCCACATAGCTAGTAAACAGGTGCAAAAAGCAATAGCTGAGCCATGGTCCGTCCCATGCACTCAGCCAGGCATTGAGCCCAGCACTGCAGGGCATACAGAGCCTGGCACATAAGCAGGGCTCATCAATGTTGGTTGAATTCGTCGATCTGGATAGGGAAGAGAGTTGTCGGCAACTCTAACCCAAAGCAGAATCAACTGGCTTAAACTGGGGAATACAGTACAAAAGTACATATGAAAAAGAAAATATTCACAAAGGATGGGCATTTGAGGAGTGTTAAGGAGGAGCAGAATGTCCAAGGGGGCGTGGATGTGAGGGCTTGGTCATTCTGAGTGCTTCACCTTTACTTCGTTCGTTCCTTCATTGCCTGTAGAAAGGCTTTCTGGAACAGACGATCTCAAATGTGCTCATTACTCTGCACCTTATCATACTGCATTGCTGTTATATCATATGTCTCTTCCTGTCAATTTATTATGTACTTTATTGTCTTTTCCCCCTACCACTAGCATACAAATCCCATGAGGAGAGATCTGGAGGATATTGCTGTCTTCTGTATCCCCAGTGCCTGGAACTCTCTGGCTGCTCAATTCATATTTGCAAAATAAAAGCCCAAGTGAATGAATGAATTCCAAGGCAAGGGGACAACAGGGATCGAGCACAGAAGTAGCCTCCTCAGTCTCAGGAAGACTGAACCTGTAAGAGTGGTGCAGACAGCAAGGAGGGATAGGGTGAGACAGGAGGGGACACTGGGGGAAGACTGAGAAAGGCCTTGAGGGTCATGCTGAGGAGTTTGAATTTATTTTCTTACAGGCAATAGGGAACCGGTGGGGATTTTCAGTAGAAGGGTGCTAGGACCCAACCTATGTTTTAGAAAGATAATTTATTAAATGTAATATAATCAGTAATGAAATTTATATTGAAAACAGAGTAATGAACGGATCAGAGAGCAGAGGCAGGAAACTGGTAAGAAGGAGGTTGCTTCTGATGAGAGATGTCAAGGGTCTGAACTCTGGCCATTTGTTCAATAAATGAAGGGTGAAAGGGATGCCGTTAGCGATGATGGTGGTGAAGACAGAAGCAATGATAGGAGGACACTGGGAAGATACCAGTAGGATTCGGTGATTTGTGATGGGGAGAGGAAGATAGAGCTCTTTTGCCAATCAAGGGTTTCAGAAGGGTGGTGTGCATGTTTGTGTATCTGTGTGTGCTCGTGTTTGTGTGGAAGCTGGAGCTCACATGGTGGAGCAGTTCTGGCAGCTGTTATAACACAGATGCTGGTGTTGGCCTGATGCTCAGGAGGGAGGCAAGGGGGTGGGGCTGGAGGCTTGAGAGCCTTCATCATGGAAGGGTATTTGAAAACATGGGGGACAATGAGATCCTCCAGGATAGCAGCATAGATGGAGGGAGCAGGCAGGAGGGTGCAAGACAGAGGTCTTTAGAACAGTCATCCCGTGGAGAGGAAGGGAGAGGAGTGTGCCTCTTCCCTGCCTTCCCTGCACAGTGGCATGTGATAAGGATGGATGTCACTCTGTCTCTAACCAGGGCCCAGTGGTTGTACTATATCAGGGTCAGGGCTTTTACTTCAAGCAAGAATAAAAAAAAAAGTATTAGCAGCATCTGTAGAGTTAAAAATAGGACTTAAAAATATGACAAGCTTCATTGAACTTTACCCAAAGTAGCCTTGTCCTTCCCATTCATCTGCTGGCAGAGAGAACT
>PVKS010001751.1:0-29110 GCA_004027875.1 Aplodontia rufa
ATTGATTGGGTTGTTTGTGTTTTACAGTCTTAATTACTCACATGAGCTGTCTTACTCAGGGCTATCTCCCCTCATAGTGACTTAGCAGGGTAGTCCTAGGCCTTTCCTCTGGGGCAGAATATTGCTGAAGATCCACTTCTTAATTTGTAACCTTTTATCAAGTATCTCCCTGGGGCGCACTGTTTTGATACTGACATACAACCAAAACTACAGTGGAGGCTTTTTCACTTTGAATCTGTGAGGTGACCACAAAAATCACACTTCACAAAAATATGCCCAGAAAGAGACATGAAGAGGCATGTTCAGGTCTGGGCCTGCCAAGGCTTGTTAGGTGGAATGAAGGCATTCATTATGTCTGTACTCCCCCACAAGGGCACCGTTTGTCCCACCACTGTTGAGTAAAAGTAGCCAAAGGAGCCCTTTAAGAATGATATATGAAAAGGAGAATTATATGGTTTGCAGATTAATATTTTAAAGCAATTCTAGACTTCAGCAGGTACTGACACTCCATCAATATCCTTCAGTAAAAGACATGTGGATACTAATGAATAAATATGCCACGGAGTGGAGGGTTTCAGTATGTGACTACAGCAATTAACTTAGGGGAAGCGTACTATCTGAAGTAAATGAAATATTAGATGTAAAATTTTCAGACATGTATAGAAGCCCAAAAATGCTTTTCTGATTTTCTTGAATAGTTCCCAAAGAAATTTGTATTTTTGGAAAAACTAGATTTAAATTGGTTCAGGTCACTCTGGAAACATATTGTTTGAGGAACAGGAACCAAGGGATGGATGACTGCCCAGGGAATTGGCATTCTGACTGTGAGGCACCTAGCGGTTCTTTTGTGTTTTTGTCTTTTGGTTGCTTTTTAAAGTATTTTTAAAGATATTTAAATGTAACGCAGTACAGTTGCTATTTCTTTTTTTCTTCTGCATACATATAAAGTCTTCTATCCTCAGTTATTTTCTTTCACACCCTAGACCATAACCGGAAAATCATTCTAATTGATTACTCAGAGCAGAATTATCTGTAGCTATTAACTATATACAAAATTCCCAGGGTTTTGTTTTATTTGTTTGTCTTTTTTTTTTCTTTTTTCATTTTAGCTCCATCACCTTCCACAAGATTCCACCTTCTCTGTCTTTCTTGTCTTTGGAAAGAAAAAAAAACCTCAAAATTTTTAATACTATTTTCTACTTAAACTGTCATATCCACCTAACCCATATTATAAAAATCTTATTTCATGGGGATGTAGCTGTCAAATGAGACAATGTCTACTAAATGTTCATTTGCTGAAAACTTTTAAGGAAATTTTCAGTGAGTCCAATCCACATTATTAAGCTTTTAACTTATCAAAAGTTTTTCACCTATTTTTTAATCTTTGTGAGGAAGGTGATGAGTTACCGCCATCTGCTTACAGAACAATAGCTTCTTTATTTATATGGAAACCATATGGTTTCTTTGGCTTCTATATGAACATCTACTTGGAAGTGATTGGGCAATTTTACCAATACTGAGCTCTTGATTACAGGCATCATTCTTCCTAATGAACCTTGGAGAAATCTAACAATCATGAAATCACTTCTGAGGTTTGAACAGGGTTGGAGTGTGTTCCCCAAAGTTTCATGAGCTGGAGTTTGGATGGCAGTATGGCAGTGTTGATTGAGTTGATGGAAATTTGACAGTCAGGACCTAGTGGAAGGTGATTAGGTTAAGGGACACTGACCTCAGATAGGATTAATGCTGGCCTTGAACAGTGAGTTCTTGTAAGAACAAGTTATTATAAAGCAAGACCTGGTCACGCATTTGCTAGCAGCCTTTGCCTCTTCTGTTTCTCAACCATGTGGTAACACAGCCAAGGGGACCCATGCCTGGCTTCTGGTGCCATGTTCTTGAACCTCTTGAACTTTCAATTAAACAAAACTATTTTCTTTAGAAAGTACCCAGTATAATACGTTTTGTTATAATCACACCAAATGCAAATGAACTAGTGTCACTGACAAGAATAGAGTTGTTAATTTAGCATAATTTCTATATTTTATGCTTCTCTAATCTTTAGTCCTAACACACACACATATGCACATATGTATGTATACGTATGTGTATATATGTGTGTGTATATATATATTTATATATATATATGGCCTCTGCTTATAATTTCTTGAGTGTTTTGCCATATGTAATAATGCTGATGGCTACAAAGAAGCTACAGGAATATAAAGTAAAGAAGGAGTGGGGGCAGGATCCAATACTGCAAAGACATAGGAAAGATCAGTGGAGTAGAAGAAGGAGATTCTAGTGAAGGAGAAGGAGGTAAATTCATGTTGAAAGGGGTGGAAACATGCAGCAAATTTAACAAAATCCTGTTATATGCATATATTAATATACCACAAGGAATTTGACCTTTATGTATATGTAGAAACTACCAATCATAAAATAAGTAAATAAACAAGTGAAAGGAAGATCAGTAAAGGAAACAGAATAGGTGGAAGGAAGAGGGGAGGAAAAGGCGAAGGGTCAAGGATTGGAATCAAATTCCATACATCTAGTATTTTGTCAAAATGAACCCAACTACTTTGTATAACTATAATACTCTGATAAAATTGTTGATGGCTGAAACATTTAATCCATCAATGATGCCTATCAAGAAATTATGTCTACCATGAACTTACTGGCCAAGGTAGACAGTTACCAGAACATGAAAAAAGTCATTGACAATCAGAATGAAATGAAGATCAGGCAGGAGAAGAATCAAAATTTTCAAAAGGCAAGAAATAGTATTTTAAAAGATTTATAAAACAACAAAAATATATAGTATAATTGTGTTTGAGTACAGAAAGAACAATGACTTTTAACCATATTCAAAGACAAATATTTTAAACAGTTTAAATAATTTGAACAAAGCCTACATTGGAAAATAAAAGGACACTTTGCCTCAGTTTCCTCTTCTATATATTGAAATTATAATACCAATCGCATCATAAAATTGCTATAAAT
This sequence comes from Aplodontia rufa, assembly GCA_004027875.1. Classification (NCBI taxonomy): domain Eukaryota; kingdom Metazoa; phylum Chordata; class Mammalia; order Rodentia; family Aplodontiidae; genus Aplodontia; species Aplodontia rufa. The sequence goes on from PVKS010001751.1 coordinate 3,001, forward strand.
TTTAATGGAGGTGATAGATGTAAAACAGCTTCTGGTGCAGAGTAAATGCTTCATAAATGTTTATTGATATTGATATTGATAAAGTTATCATTCATTCTATCTTTAAGTAATTATTCATTCAATAAATATTATGGTACAATTTCTTTGTCCTAGCTTCTATTCAAATTCTGAGAAGGCAGTTGTGAGAAAAAAAAAGATAAAGTTTCTACTCTGATGAATCTCACATTTCATGGTGGGGATATGCTTTCTTTTAAAATCTGCACAGAAGCCCCATTGCATAGATAGGGAGACTTCCTTCCAACAAACAACTCCTTATAAAAAGTTCTATCTGTACAATAATGGGTGAACACAGGGAATTCACAGGTGCAACAAAACAATGGCATAGAAGTTGGGAGTGATATTCTAGCAAGGGTAAAAGAAATTGGTCAGCATGGAACCACAACACAAAAGCATTGGTTAATAGCAGGCATCTCTTCCCATGATGTGAATGCCCCCACCAAGGCTGCTTTCTTGCAACCAATGTGATATTACTGAGTTAGAGTTGGGAAGAGATGCACAGGAGCCTTCTAATCTGCAGTATTCCCAAGACAGAGATACAACATATGAAAATATTTCCCAGAGATAAAGGTAACATAACTAGGAAGTGATGTTTTGAATATTTATAACTTTGTTTTATCATAGTTCATTTTACTGTGCATTTTAGATAATTTAACTTTCATTAGTAGCTACTTTTAGTAATCAGGTCACAGAATTTCTGAAAATTTAACAATTGATTCTCGGGAGCCAGAATAGTCAGCTCCAACCCAACACTGTTGCCCAAATACATTGCTACCTAAGAGATGCTTTCAGCATCTGTTATTTCATTTTATGTAACTAAGCAAGATAAAGTTATCAAGATATTGTGAAGATTTAATTATTGAAGAGTGAGATTTTGAGTAAGTGCTAAAACTGGCAGAAATAGATGGTTCGTATTGATTTCTACATTCAAACAGAAAGTCTTCACAACCATTTCCAGTTAACTGATTTCTCCCATGCAGTATTCCACATCGACAACTTGTCTTGTTAAAGGCCAACAGGTAACTCCAATAACCTCGACTTGAGGGGTGCCAGAAGGGAACACAATGCGAAAGGGAAACTGGAAAAGGAGGGGTTTTCATTCCAAGCACAGATACCGATATGGAGAGACGACTTTGAGCCTTTAACCTTGGCCCAAACGTGCCTACAAAGAATCATCAAGAGATTTCTAATAAAAGGAGTGTCCATATAAGCCAGCAGCCTTTAATGTTCTGTCAGAGTGCATGGAAGGAATTAAAGTTCAGGAAAGAATTAAGGCTGCAATGATGCAGCCTTCGATTTTGAGAGCTCAGACCTAACAATAAAGTCTAAATATTCAGTAAAGCGTTATGTTGGAAACACTCCCTCTTTTGGAAGTTGAGGAATGTGCCCATGGTGGCACACAACAAAAGATTAAATTCTGCCATTTGAAGGAAAAAAAATGGTACTGTTTTGATCATTGAACAGATTACCAGGAGCAAAGGAACACCCCACACAGAAAGACCTGTACAAAGAAGGCAGCTTGGGAAATAAGTCAGCCTATAAATTTTGTTACTAAGACAAACACAGTAACAATTAACAGAAGTGAGAAATCTGTTAAGTCATGTGGATTGTTATTTTTTTTGCTTTTAAGTAATAACTAATTAAGTTTGTATATTTCTATACAGTTTACAAACTATATGAACATCAAGTATCTCAAGTGATCCTGAGCACAGCATTCTGAGGTGTTATCAATATTTAAAGACAGGATAACACCTTCCAACTTAAAATGTCTTACTCAACATTTGATAAATAGGAAGGCAGGAGAGTCAAGACTCACAAAGAGATTTTCCTGTATGATTAGTGTAGATTATAGAAAACTTTCTGTGAAGAGCCCAATGAACTATATCCCCTTATCAGCAAGGGATACTTTCCAGCATCTCCCCTAATAGATGCCTGAAACCTCGCATAGTACCTAACCCTCTATTTATGCACTGAATCCATGGCTTTGCAGTTTGAAATGCAATGACAAAACCAGCAATGAATCTCCCCTACCTACAAACGCAATTTTGCAGAAGATATTTTTGTTACCATAGATCTTAGCAAACTCAGCATATGATTTGGCTTTTTTTCCACTTTAAATAATCACTTTATAGCTTCTCTTCAGCTTATCTGAATGACCAACATCACTGTTTTCATGCTTTAAAGACTTCATTAAATTAAACATGGGTTACTGGAACACAGGATTGTGGACACCACAACAGGAGATCTAATAACCAAGACGGCAGCTAAGCAATTCCTGGGCCTGCAGCACATACAGATGTACACAGGATTCCTGTGTAGGTGGGACTAAGCAAGACAGCACGACATTTCATCATGCAACCCAGAAAGGGGCATAATTTAAAACTTACAAATTCTTTTACTTCTAAAATTTTCAATTGACTATTTTCAGAGCACAGTTGAACATGGGTAAACTACAGGAAATGAAGTCACCAAGAGTGGAATACTACATAATGTGTCCTGGAATAAACTTCTTTGTGATTATCATACTTGGAAATTTCAGTCTTCTTAAATATCAATGTCTATTTTCTTTTCCAGATTAGTAAATTTTAAAGCTTCACATGGCATTTTACTCTTTTTGTAGGGGCATGAATCATGGATTAAGGATCACTCCAATGTCCTCATCTTAACTTGATTGTGTCTACCCAAGTCCTATTTTCAAATAAGTTCATATTCACAGGCACCAAAGGTTAGAACTTAATATTTTGGGCAAGAACAGAACTTAACTCATAGTGTCTCCAGAGGTAATCATAATGATCATGGAGAGGGGACTTCAACTCAGAATGACAGAATCCTTGACATTCGTGATGGGAAAGAATTTCAGCAAGTCAGATAATGAAGCACAGATATTTACTTAGGTAAGCAAGGAATACACATCCAAAGGGAAGTGTGTGCTTTACCAAAGGTAAGATGCACTTGGGTGATGTGTGGGCATGGGGAGATGACATCAGTCTGGTGATCACAAGACTGTTCATAGTGGACTAATAGTTCTGAGTCTTAGGTTGACATAGTCCCACTATTTGATCAATAGGTAATACTGGAAAAGGAAAATACCCTTAAATATAGTTTTATTTCTCCCTTTGCTTAATCTATTCTAAAAATACATATATTCATGGGCTTAGAGTGCACAGGACAATTTTCATAAGCAGGTGAATTTCAAGTAAATTTAAGATTGTGAGTGAATATTTGTCAATTTTTCAGGAAATTTGGAGTGATGACCCTGGAAGAAAGAACTAGTTTGGGGAGTTAAGGTGTAAATAAGTTTAGAACATGGCTTTTATATTATTGTTTCTTTATTTTTTTCCCTATTGTCTCTTTATATCTTTTTTTTTTTTTTTTGCTGTCCTATCTGAATAACATTTTCCACTGACATTATTTTTCTGGTATAGAATCTCTTGGTTCTAAAAATCAAGAGGAACAGTTAAAATTCATACTGATCTTTATAGTAAAATGCAGAGCTCTCTTTGATTTTTTTAATTAGCTGATTTATTATACACAATATTCAAAATTATCAACAAATGATTATGTTTTGGTACTTAACTCTAAATTGTAATTTGTCTGCATGCCAAATAAAACAGCAGTCTACTACTCCCTGCCACACTGTAAAAATTCTCAGATACTACTATAAGGCTGTGCCAAAATTAGATATCCATTTATTTTTAATCATTCATAAGATGAATTGTTTGCTTGTTGCATCACTTAGGATATGTTTACTGCAAGTGATAAAATCCCAAATCAAACTGTGCTAAACAGCTCGCAAAATCTATTAGTTCACTTAAAAATGCTAAGGTATACAGTGTTAAGGCTGCTTATATTCCACAGCTTTGAGATACGTAATTTTCTGACTTTGCACTTTGCTTTCTATGTTGGCTTTATCTTTATGCTGTCTTCGATTTTGTGTCAAATGCCAACAGCTTTGAGGTGCTCCATTTTCCCATGTTCATTACAAAGTCAAGACAGAATGTTGTTTCTCAAAAATTATCTGCAAGGTGCAGGAAATCATCTTTCTGAAAAACATGGAACAACTCTCTTTTATACTGTGGTGACTGAAATTAGGTCTCATGAATATTAGAGAACCAGTAAATGGCCAAAGATGGCATGGTTCATGCCCAAATCTAGAATAATTGTCTCAGCTTATATGGCCACATCAAGGTAGAGTAGTAGATTATGAGAAAAAATAGTATCTACTAAAGTGTGATAAAATTCAAACAACCTTTGTAGAAGTCAGCCAAAACAATATTCTATCTCTATCTCCAATGAAGGGGGAAATTAATGAATACTTTTAAAGTTTGAAATTTAAAACAGTCATTTTTTAAAAATTTCACATGTATGTCAACACATCAAAAAATGTGGGTGCAAAGGACATGTTGCTTAAAAAGCTGGTAAGTTGGGCTATATCTAAAGGTAGGAAGGGCATCACTATGATTTTTCTCATTAAAGGGTAGTTTACCAAGGTAATGCTGAAATTTTCAAATTATTCTGTATAACCAATACCCAGATAAAGAAGTGAATACTATTATTGAGGATAAAGTCTAGGTCCTTTAACAAAAATTAACTTGACTTCCCATATTTTAAAAAAACTAAAATAAATCTTTTACTTTAACATAATTATGAAAAGGATTGATTCCACTCTTGAAAATATCTACAAATATTCTTTAAATTTTAAAACTGTGTCTTTTGTTACATATGTGAAAAATGAAATCATTGAAACCAAATTGTATCATAGCCAAATGGAAAACTACACAGAGGAAATGAAGAATGAGAACAGTCTTTTGTTTACCTGCTGTATCTGAGATGCCACCAAGTTTTCAGGATTGCCTCTTAATTTTAATAACAAAATATTTTAATATTCTCTTTTAGGCTTGAGTTTGCAGAAATTGCATGTTTGGTTTCATTAAAATTTGGTCACAGGTGGACTAGAGAGGTGCCTCAGTGGTACGGCACAGGCATGTTATATGTGATAACCTGAATTTGAACCCCATCACCACATGCAAAACTAAGTGTCAGGAAAACAAACAACCAAAAAAAAAAGAAAAGAAAGAAATGACAAAATAAATAAAACTAACTCTTTAAAAATAATTGGTCACAGATGCTCAGATGCTAGACTAATTCATTTGGCTTATTTTGTACGTTTTTTGTGATTTATATGAAATAAAGGAGTTTGCCCATCTTTAAACACATCTCTGTAATTCCTTCCAATTTGGGAGTCAAAGTTCAACTTGTTCACCTCTCACTGTGACAGAAGGGAACAAACTGCTTAATATCTCTAACAGTGGGACATGGATAACTACTGACAGGTGTATTTACTGTGATTTTATATAAAAATGAAATATAGCATCAGACCAGGAAAAATCATAGGAAATCGTCAGACGTGTAGAAGTCTTCAGAACATGCTTGTTTCCAAAAGCCACAGTTCACAGAAATTACACCTGAAAAAGGCTGTACCACAGAATTCCATCAGAACCTTGATAACAGAGAGTTATACACTGACTGATTGGAAATCTGTCCAACTGATGCACACAGAACCTCCTGCTATCTGCTTGTTGTCTTAGCTTTACTTAACTGTCTTATTTTTTTTCTTAAAGAGAGAGGGACAGTGAGAGAGATGGAGAGGGAGAAAGAGAGAAACAATGTTTATTTAGTTTTTCATGAGGCTTTTGCTGCTCTGACACTTTGTTGTGTACGTGGTGCTGGGGTTTGAACTCGTGTACTCACCCATGCCCGGCAAGTGCTGTTAACTGCATAGCCACAACTGTCTTATTTAAACCTAAAAGACCTTTGTATAAAGATCATCATTCAAACGCTTGCTAAAGCATTCTGCCATAGAAAAATGTGTACACATCTTGTTAAAATGTTTTTCTTGTCATTTCTTTAGAACAGAAATTATAAGCACACCATGTCTTTTAAACCACAAATCACTACTAGAAAGATGTGGAAAACAATATAATCACTCCAACTCAAGTTGAATCAATTCACAAACTTTGACTTTGAAATATACATATTTTATACAAAATGTTTAATGAACTAGTTGTTCTGTATCCCAGATGGCTTTACAGTTTTTGACTCATAACAAGATAGTGGTTTTATAATTGGCCTTTGAGGGAAGTTGAAATTTTCAGTGCATGGGCTGGCCTTCTTACCAGCATCTGTGACTTTGCATTACTCAAAGTCAGGATAAATTTTGCATTGAAGTAAATTAATTATTTCATTCTATGAAAAAGAGAATATGTGATTTGTCTGATTGGAATTTAATTAAAAATACAGTAACTCTATTCTTGAAAGATGCATACAATTTTCTATCACTATGGTTTGCTAACAGTGGAAAATTGCTAACTACAAAAATACACAACACACAAAATCAAAATTGCACTTATAGACATCCTTACACCTAATACCACTCTTATCCTTAGAAGTGTAAAAAGAAGATAAACTGAAAGCTAACAACTGTTTTTATTCATCAAGGAACTGAGGCCTCTGGGAAAACTACCACCTGGAAAAATGGACACAATCAAAACCACCAAGATTGACTCTATAGAACAGAAGGTGCTGGAGCCAGATGCTGGTAGGAATTCTGGGTTGGTCACTGTGTGTGTAGCCTCTAGTGAGAATAACAAATTCCAGGGGGACCACAGTTTTAGGGGCCTCCCCAGACATTCATGGGCTTTCCTTTAGGTATCCCAACAGGTTCTCATTGTAAAGATCTAAGAAAGGTACCTCATTGTTCTGGGAAGGGGAAGGCAAGAGTAATCACTGTAACTACCCCAGTATCTTGTTATAATGGGCCTATCTTACAGATTAAAAGACTGTCAAGTCCTTTTCACAGCTGGGGTAGGGCATTGCTCAATCCACCCACCCAATGCCTTTATGTCTTAAGTGGGGTGTTTGCAAAAATACAATCAACAGGATTCAGGGCTTAAAGGAAATAGATTAGAAACCCTAATGCCAGAAGGAAAATTTTTTGTACTATCAGAGAAATATTTGTGTAGTTTATACAGCCCTGAAGCATAATCCCCACTGATATCATCAAATTATTCAGTTAATATAATGCTTCTCCTCGCTCACACTTGACCAGCACATCAATAGGACACCTGGATAAAAATGAGAGATTCCATCTGAAAGAACTGTGAGACACATGGCTTCTATTGGAAGTAAATAAGAAAGATTAACACAAGAAACTCAAAAGCCAGCACATCTAGAGAAACATGAAATCAACCATACCTGTAACTATGTAGTGAAAACATTAAATGATGCTGAATCTGTAGTCAGATTTCATAAATCCTCATACTAAAGACCCATTGACATCAGTTTCTACTATCCAATGCGATGTTTCTGACTTTCAACAAAAAATTGCAAGGTATGACAAAAGATTAGGAAAACCACAGTCTGAAGAGACAAGCCCATCTTCACCACACTGTTGTAACAGAGATGCCGGAGTGAGAGACAGGGAGTTCAAGATAACTGTGACTCATTTTTAAAGCTCTGATGGACAAAAGTAGATAACATGAATGAATAGATGAATATATAAGAGGGAAAATGGAAACAGTAAGAAAAAATATCAACAGGAAATGTTGAGGAAAATTAAGTGTGTATACAAAAGAGACGTCAGCATAGGAGAGGGAATTCTAAGAAAGGGAAGAAGGATCTGGGAGAGGTGAGAGTAGAAAGGGTAATAGAGGGCCATGGTGGGGGGGGTGGATACAGTCAAAATTGCAACCCAAGGGGCTAGAGTGGCGTCAGCTGTTACAGCGCTTGCCTGGCAAGTGTGAGCACATGGATTCAAACCCCAGCAGCACGTACACAATGAAGTGTTGGAGCAACAAAAGCCACATGAAAAACTAAATAAAATCGTTCTCTCTCTCTCTCATTGTCCCCCCCTCTATGTATATAAATTACACTCCATTAATTTGGACAATTAATATGCATTAATAATTATAAAACTGTTCTAAAGTAAAATACTTATTAAAAAGTTATCACCTCCAGTTTTCATCATCAATGATACATACTGAAACAGGTGACAATAAGCATTATCTTTTCAAAACCCATAATCCCAGAGTAACCATGAGAAACATCAGACTAACCAAATTTGTGATTGTTCTACAAATTAACTGACCTTTACTGCTCAAGACCAATCAAGGTCACAATAAAACAAAGGAAATGAAAAAAATAATTCACAGACCAGCAGGGACCAAAGAGATTAGATAACTAAATGTGGTATGGCATCCTGACCCATATTGCATCCTGGAACAAAAAAATATATATGTTTATAGAAAAATAATGGTTAAAAAAAGAAGAGGGAAAGAAAGAGAACATATGAAAAAGTTGAATTTACTTAATAGTGATGCACTAATGCCAGGCTCCTAGTTTGGGGAAAGGCACCACAGTAGTATAAGATGACTACAGTTGAGGAAACTGGATAAGGGTTATACAGGAACTCTTCTACACTAGTTTTAAAACTTTTCTGTAAATATATAATTATTCAAAAATAAATATTTCTTTGGAAAAAAATATTGGCATCTACTGTTGACCAAGAAGAAAGGTGGAATAAAGCTGAAAAGGGAAACTGGAGGATAAATATCTCCATGCTATTTACCAAAAGCCATATTTAGAAGAGAAGATAAAATTAGATTCAGTTTTGGGTTCTAGGTGCTCGAAGCAAAACTAATTCTAAGGGCAATTTTTCCTATTATGCTTAGTCTTACTAGGAAGCAAGCTTATCACTGATACTAGCTACTACGCGGATATTCTGGTTTATGACGACCACACAATGAATTAGCTGCCAATGTGATCTGTTAGTGTCAAAATGGCAATTAGTGTCAAATTGATCTGTTTCAAATGCAAATATGATAGTGAAGACAACTTAAAATCCTTTTCTCTACAAATATCTAGAATTAAGTAAAATACAGTAAATAGTATTTTAAATGTATATTTAATAGTGCTTAATAGAATAACCAAGCTCACATAGGAGTGAGTGACATGATCTAAAGAAATCCAAGTATCAGAGCAGTGCAGATCAAGCCACTCTGGGCATTTGTCACTGCTAGTTGCTTTAGTTACTTTCATTTCGGCACTGGGGCTGACCACATGTGTTGAGGAGTTGGAACTGAAAGTTAGATATGCATAACTGATACACTCACAAGCTTATGCCTATAGTCAAAATCAAGACTCTAGCGGATGAACTTGAAAAAGAAAAAAAAAAAACTACTCATTGCAAAACACATCAAGATAGGGTCTTCCTCTACCTGTGTTCTCAGGAAAAAGAAAGGAGATCTCCACTTCAAGAAAACTCAAAAATATTCTTTTGATTCACATGTCACTGGCTTTTAGACACGTGCTTAAAATTTAAGAAAGACCTTTGCAACAGACCAGCAACATCCTGAAGCTCCTGGAAGAGCCACCAAAACAAAACAAAATAAACCTGGAAGAAATATCCCACAGCTCAAACCATGGAATATTCTCGGCTTACTTTCTGTTTCTGTCTCTTCCTCTTTTATGTGCATAATCCTACTCCACATGAGTTCAGGGTCAAAAGCTACTAACTAAGATACACTCACCGATAGTGAAAGCAAACAGAAGAGCAGAATTAGAACTGCAAGAGTTTGAAATGTATAGAACCATGTGAAAGAGAAATACATATATTTAAAACATTGGAGAAAAAATGTGGAAATGGAATAAGCAAATTTGGAAGAAATATGCAGAACAATTGGAATGTAGAAAAAATATCAAAATGCAAAACAAACAACTACATTAAAAAGCAGATTTTGACCCAGCTAAAAGGGATTCATAAATTGGAAGATAAAACTTAGGAAGTTAGGCAGATGCAAAAGGAGAGATAAGACATAGCATATATTTTTTAAAAGTTTAAATATGTACAGGATAAAATGGAAAGAGCTGACATACATACAGTAAAAATAATAAAGAGGAAAAAGCAAGGCACTGAAATAAAGATAATGGCTTAAGACTGCTCCATAACAGTCTCAAATCATCAGCATCAAGAAAAACAAATTTCAAAGATGTTAAATGAACACTATTCTACAGACACACCATAATGGAACCCCATAAAATTGAAAGAAAAAAAAAACTTGAAAGCCATGAGAAAAAACCTCTGGCCACTGTACACTAAAAACCCAGTCCATCTCAGTAACATCTTCAAAATGTTGCTAACACATCGTGAAGTAGAAATTTTACATCCATTTAAGTCATCATTAAAAACCGAGAGTCGTAAAAGGTACATCGCAAGAAAGATGTAATTTGTCACAAACCCCTGCTGAATCATGTATGTTAAAGAATTTGCTTCAGGAAATAGTAATTAAATCCTAGGAAATAACTGGAACTGACAAAGGGGTAAGTGTAAAATGCCCTATACATGTGATTAAATAAATGAATGACAACTAAATCAATAATGAACACTTTTGGTTTATTTAAAAAGTGAACTAAAATACAGAAAGCAGGAGGAGGGGTTGGAATTAATGGTCCATTGTGGGCAGTGCCTATGGACTGAATGTTGGTGCCCCCCCTCCCCAAATTAATATTTTGAAACCTAAGTCCCAGTGTGATGGTGCCTGGAGATAGGGTCTTTGGGAGGTAAGTAGGTCACGGATGTGAAGCCCCCTTGGATGGGTTTAGTGCTCTTACAAGAAGAGGCATGAATGCTTAATTATTTCTCTCCTGTTTCTTTCTCTCTCCCTCTCCCTCTCTCTCTCTCTCTCCATCCCTCCTCCCCTGTATAAAAATACAACAAGAAGATGGCTGGCTGGCTGCAATTCCATCAAATCTGTTGGAAATTGATCTTCAACTTCCCAATCACAAAAACGAATATCTGTGTTTTTGCTTCTCAGTCAATGGTGTATTTGTTATAGCTTCCTGAAATAAGACGGTGAGGAATTGGGAAAATGAATTGACAATGGTGAACTAGAAACATTGCTGTTATGGATGCAGGTTAAACATGTTCATGTAGCTATTAAAAGAATTTAATTATATCCATATAATTAAATATTCACATATATACATACATATATATCTCTATTAGAATTCTCCAAAGAAACGTAACCAGTAAAATGTGTGTGACTATGTGTGTGTGAGAGAGAGAAAGAAAGAGACAGAGAGACAGAGAGAGAGAGAGGAAGGGAGAGATTTGTTTACAGAATTGGCTTACATGATTATGGAGGTTTGGAGAGCCCCCAAAATCTGATGGGTAGACCAGCAACCTGGACACACAGGGAACATTTGCAGTTTGAGTCTAAACTCAGACTACTTACTAAATTCCTTCCTGTTCTGGGAAATCCATCTTTGCTCCTTTGAGGCCTTCAGTTGATGATATGAGACATACCTACATTAAGAAGGGTAATATCCACTTTATGAAAGTCTACAAATTTAAGTGCTAAATTACCCAAAACTTAAATCTTTACAAAAACATCCAGAATAAAGTTTAAGCAAATATCTGAGAAACAAGCACCATAATGTCCAAAGCCTGAAAGAAAATAAAAAGGTAAAAAAAGAAAACCAACATAATATTAAAGAAGACGTAAGAAATGAGAATATAGGAAATATAGGAAAACTGAGTACAAAATGGTTAGTACTGAGCACACTGCAAAGAAGGAGTTCTCAGAGGTCAAAAGCATGAACAAATGCTGCAAAAAAAAAGTTTAGTAGGGCTGCTACAAACAATGAAGGAGCAGAATTGGGGCTTCTATTTTAGGACAAGGATCTTGGAAGGAGATTAACTGATCTAGGTTGGTAGCACATTTATCTTACAACAAAAGAAAACAGACATCAAAAGTAACCAAATGTGTACAAAAAAATTCGTAAGACAAAAGTTTTAAACACTTAACAGTCTATAGAACAACCCTGGGCCCCCTGAGAAGAAGGAACCCTATGAGATAAGGCCTACAGTTGCCACAATAGCTTTCTGGACCATGATACAGGAAGATACAAAAAGAAGAATCAAATAGAACATGTAGTCTCCATAAGTTAAGGGGACATTGATTGGAGTTAAAGTGGCTGAAAGGTCCAGAATTTGTAGAACCAAATATCAGAAATGAGACATATAAGCAGATAATCAGGTCCAGAAATTTATATTCCCATGAATCTGCTGAAATCCAACTGTGTGCACATAGAATGTAATTTAAAATTCCTCAAAATCGTAGGTTATATAGAAGCAGTCAACTTTCAAATCAGTGAGCACAGAGGGTCCAAACTGAATATTGGAGACATTTAAAAGATGAATCACAGCTTAATAGGAGGGCTAAACTAGTACTAGCAAAAAGATTATTCTAGACCTACTTTAACTAAACATACATCAATGCACATGCAATTTTACTGACTGCCAAAAACTTATTCCAAAACTCTCTCAAACAATAAAAATCCAGCACCAACAACATGCAATTCAAAACATCCACTACCTAATGAAAATTATTAGACATTATACCAGAAGAAGCAGGAAATTATTAAGCATGAGAAGCAGGAAATGTGACCCATAATCAACACAAAATTCAGTAAGAAGAAAAGAGACCAAAAGTGACAGACATGATGGAAATATCAGACAAGAATTATATAGCAGTTCCTATAAATATGTTCAAGAATTTAAAGGGAATTATGAACAAAATGACAAGTGAAACAGAATGTATTTTAAAACACCAAATAGAACAAATAAAAAGGAAAAACATAATTCCTGAAATAAGAACATCCTTTGATGGATTTAACAGCAGGTTTCACATTGTGGATGAAAACACCAATGAGTATAAAGGCATAGCAATGGAAATACTACAGATGGATATACAAAGCCGAAAGGCAAAAATAAAAACAAAAGAGAAATAAATATTGAAAAAAATCCAAAGACTCAGTGACTTGTAGCAACACATAAAGCAGTCTATCATATAACTTGACACCAACAAAAGAGATGAGGAATATAAAATTTTGTGGAAAACTGACCAGAAATGTACAAAATTCATAAAATCTACAAAGCCAGACATCCAAATGGTCAGTGAAAAAAAGCAGAGTAAAGATAACCAAAAATACACAAAAGAATCTCATATGATTCAAACCAGTGAATCAGTCAGAGAAAAAAAGGGATTACATGGACTCGGTCAATGTAAAGATGGATGACTGCTTTCTCATTTGAATATCCAATAAAATCATCTTTTTAAATGAAACCAACATGACAAATCTTTCTGAGAAGCAAAAGCTGAGAGAATTTGTAACCCCAAAAAAAAAAGACTTACAGGAAGTTCTTCTAGCTGAAGGAAATCAACACCAGATGGAAAAACGGACAGTCAGATCTACACAAATGAATAGAAAGCACTGGAAATAACAGGTATAATAGTAAATATATAATAATTTTATTATTTTCAATTTTTAAATTTCTTTGAAAAATATAGCAATATTTCAGAGGATTTATAACATACATAGAAAAAAGTATACAACAAAAATAGTACCAATGATAGGTGGCAGAGAGGACTGTATATTATGATAAATGAAATAATATAATTGAATCTGAAGATAGACTATGCTAAGAAAAAATGCTTTAAGTAAACCCTACAGTCTTCACTAAAAAATTAGTAAATAAAAAGGTATAGTGAATAAATTAAGAGAAGAAATTAGATAGAATGCAAAGAAGTACTAAAAATAATATTTAAATAAGGAAGAAAGGGGAATATAAAGATGATAGGGCAAATGAGAAGAAATACAATGATATATAAATCCAGCAAGATCAAAAGAAATACTAAACATGGAATCTAAATGTTTTAATTATATAGATTGTAAAATTACATTTAAAAAATAAAGCAAGAACTATCTGAATATCACTTTAAACGTTAAAACATAGTCTATTAGACTATTGGGGGTATCAACAAAATTCCACAGAATGGCTGGCTTCAACAACAGATATTTATTTTCTTACCCTCTGGAGACTAGATATACAGAGTGTTTACTGGTGAGACTTCACTTTCTGCTTGTAACAGCTATCTTTCAACTGCATCATAGACTTTCCTCTTCACCAATAAGACCATTCCTCTTTGTCTTAAGATTTTAAGAGTGAGACTTTAATCTCAGTCCTATAAGATTAAAGTATCACCCTTATAATATCACTTACCTTTCATTATCTCCTTAAAAGTCAAATCTCCAAATACAGTCACAGTGAAGGGTTAAGACATCAACATATGAATTTTGGAGGGACACAATCCTGTCTGTAACATATACGTACAATAAAAGATGTATATGTACAATAAAAGATGTATCTTTTATTGTACAATAAATATTATGAAAGATTAAAAGGAAATTATATTATAATAAAAGAATCACCATATAACAAATTAAGTATGTATGAACATAATTACAGAGTTTCAAATTAAATCAAGCAAAAATAACAGAAATGAACAGAGAAATATGTGAACTTATAATTTTAGTTGAAGATTTTAACACTCCTTTCCAGTAATTAATAAAACAAGAAAATCCATAAGGATACAGAAAGTTTAAACAACACTATGGTTCTCATTGACATTTATATTGATAGAGTATCTACAAAATGAAATAGGAAGATTTCATTAATATAAACTACACTTAAAATATTGAATATTGAATTACAAAGACCATAGGTCTTTTTTTTTTTTGAGAGGAGATAGTGTTTATTAACTGATCAGATTGCAAAAATACCACAGGAGATAACTTAGTTCATTCTTCTAATAAGTCTGTTCCTCTGGTATTCCCTGTTGCGAGCATCTCCGCCTTCTACAAAATGGGTGGGCTTTTTCTTCATTCATGTCTTAGAGAAGATAATTTGAAAGGCCACAGGAAGTCATCTACTTCTTTAAAGTGTTTTCCAACAGGGTAGATTTCATGAATCAGATAATTATCCATGCAGATAATTCCATATTTACCAAGAGATCAAGCAATCAAAACACTGTCAAGGCAATTAATTTCTTATTAATTTGCCATATCCATGCTTTTATATTCGTTCATTCTCTGACTTCTGGTTTGGGTAACCCCAGGCAGTGTATGGTTCCACAGTCCTCAGCACGTTCATGGAAACCTTGTTGAACTTAATGAAGGTGCCATTGAAGATCTGGCAAAGGCAAAAAAGTTGTAACACCTTACAAACCTTTGAGCTCACACCATTGATACCTCTGACCCTGATGACAAATTCCAGTATCAGTTCTGCAGGAACACAGAAGTTGCCAGCTGACCATTCTAGCCATTTGAACATCCGTTCTGTACATCTTCCTATGTTCCTTGTGGTAATGGTTGATTTTTTCATATATAATCTTCCTTGGTGCATTTTTAAACAACTTTTGGGCAACCTTTTCTCTTAGGATTTTTATCTTCAGCTCTGCGAAATTTCTTGTATAGCAGGAAACTTCTTTTTCTTCTCTTCAGCACCCTCCATGGTTCCAGCTGGAAAAAGAACCTTAGGGTCTCAAAAACATTGCAAAGGATGAAAACCTACAGAGTATATTCTTTGATCACATGGCATTTCACTAAAAACCAATATCAGAAAATTATCTGGAAAAATTCCTCAAATGTTAGAAAACTAAGCTGCAACACTTTTTAAAAAGCCATGGGTTGATATAGCAATCTAAGGGAAATCAGAAAATATTTTGAACTAAATGCAAAGAGCAACACAACAATATCAATGTTTGTGATACACAAAGCATTAGTGAAGTAAGAATGATAAAAATAAAGATAATTGAAAACTAATGAAATAGAAAATCAACAAAATAAATAAAAATAAAGATCAATAAAACTGATTAAACCCAGCTGGACTAGTTAAGAAAAATTAGATCTCTAGTATTAAAATCTCACCTTTATAACCTCATTTACTCTGAATTGTCTATATAAAGGTTTTGTCTCTAAATACGGACACACTTACAGTTCAGACTTCAACATGTGAATTTCAGTGCCAGTAAGTTTGAAAACTTAATAAATAAACAGATATTAACTATGTTTATCTTTTAAGAACTTACACAAAATAGGGATTATCTTAGAATCGAAGAGCTCTTTGAATGCACAAAGATCAATTTTGCTATATAATTTCAAAAAAGGAAAATATCTTCATGGTGGCAATTAAAGCACCTAACAAAATTGAAAACTTCAGAATTTGAAGCTGGCAAACTGGAGACAGTCAGGCACTTCCTTATCCTGAAAAGGGTAACTATGAAATATCTACTTTTAGCATTATTTTTAAGTGGCAAAAATTAAATGCTTTCATCTAAAGATTAACAATTAAGCAAGATTATTTACTGTTACCACCTATGGTCATACTTGTAATGGCAATCTAAGCCATAGCTATAAAGTAAGAAAAAGAAATAAAAATCATACATATTAGAAAGGAGAAGGAAAGCTACAGATATTTGCAAACAGCATTATCATGTGTATTAAAGTCCCAAGGAATCTGCATGATAGCTACTAGAACAAATAAGGACATTTTTCAAGGCTAGAAGATAAAAGAACAAGGCATAAGAAAGTTGTATTTCTACCTATTAGTAATAAGAATTGGAAATTCAATTTTAAAATTCCAATTAAAGTAAAATCAAAATGACTTTAGGATAAACTTAAAAAATATTTGTACAACTTGTATGATAAAAATCTATAAATTATTTCAAAGAAAAGTAAAGAATTATTTAATAAATTAATAGAAATGGATTTGAATATTCAATATTATTAAGTAACAATTATTCTATAATTATTATATTAACATACATGTAATTTTAATTAAAATTCATATTGGATTTTGTTAAGAATCAACAGATTAATATAAAATATAAAACATTACAGCAAAATATTTTTTTAAAATCCCAAAGGAGATACCCAAAGTAGATTATAAAGGAAAAAAGTATAGCTTCATTATGGATATCAGAAAATGCTTAAAGTTCAAAACTAATGAGCTAAGAATTCTGATTAATACATCAGGAAAAATATTCAATTAATTCCTTTAAGTTGGAATTGATGATCAATAAAGATACAAATTCTAATATTATAAGTCTGAAAATGTAACAAATGAATAGATAGTAAACAAGTTTCATATTTTAACATTTTATACAAGAGATAGTAACTTAAATAGCACTCTAAAAATTATTTGAATCATTATTAGGAAATTTTCCTAAAAGTAAACTCTAAATCCATAAGTATTCATATCAAATATTAATATAATTGATTATTTACATATTATACATATATATACAAAAAATAGAAAATTGCTATTTTCCTAATCATTTTATGAAATCAGTAAAACCAAGAATATGGTATATACTAGGATTCAGTAAATAATTATACATATCATAGATAAAGAGGATCAAGTTCTCAATTCTCAATGTTGGAAAAGAAGTTACAAATAAGGAAAAGTCTGACAGATAGCAGTATAAACATATAATTTTTATTATGTATACAGAATGACATAAGATGTGTGTGTGTCTAATGACTGTAATAGATTATAATACATAAGTCTTTACTGACACAAATTTTACGTGTTGGATCATTGCTCACTATGAGCAACAATCTATCTTTGGTTTTATTAGGCAAATGATGGATTTGTTGGCTTTTTAAATATATGTTAGGATCTGAATAAATCAAATATTGCTTGAATAAGGCTCAACTTGTCACTGTGTGTCTTCAAAATAATAATAAAAACTTTCTGTTAGAAAAATATTTCTAGTTGGCTAGTAGCTGCTCTGTCTCAAAAAAACTGACCCACAGTAGATGTGCAGTATATATTCATTAAGTGAATAAATGGAGGAAGAAAAGAAAGACTACACAAAATATAGACTTAGTGTTTATGATACTATTAATAAAAGTACTTTAAAATTCACAAAAGAAGAACACAAGATAAAAGTGTTGTTTAAAAAAATAAAATGTCTATCAGTGGTCATTTTTTAGTAATAATATAGAATTTTAATAAAGATTTAACTAAAAATTAATGTTTCTCTAAATTTAACATAAGACAACTCACGTATTATTTGCAATCTACAAATGAGAAGACACTAATATAAAGAAGTGCTTTTTTAAAATTGTCATACGGCAAGGAAATAATCAGAAGAGTCAAGAGGTTTCCTCCAGAATTGGAGAGAATCATGGGCTGTGATTCCTCTGAGAGGGGCCTCATACCCAGAATCTAAAAGATCCTCAAAAATCTCAACTACAAAAACACAAACAACCCAATCAATAAATGGGCCAAAGAGCTAAATCCAATGAATACATGAGACAGTGCTCTAAATCACTAGTAATCAGAGAAATGCAAATGAAAGCTACCTTAAGATATCACGTCACACCAGTCAGATTGGCACAAATGAAGAAAATAAACAATAATAGATGCTGGAGGGGCTGTGGAGAGATAGGCACACTAACACACTGTTGGTGGAGCTGCAGACTGGTACAGCCCCTCTGGAAAGCAGTGTGGAGAATCCTCAAAAAACTAGGGATGAGCCCACCATATGATCCTGCTATCCCTCTCATGGGTATTTTTCCAGGGGCTTTAGAATCAGCACATTACAGTGACACAGCAAAATTGATGTTCATAGCAGCTCAGTTTACAGTAGCTAAATTATGGAAATAACCCAGATGTCCCTCACTGGATGAATGGATCCAAAAACTGTGATACATATATATCATGCAGTTTTACTCAGCAATTAGAAACAATGATATTGCAGCCTTTGAAGGTAAATGGATGGCTATGGAAGAAATTATGCTGAGTAAAATCAGCATAACCCAGAGAACCAAGGGTCGAATGTCTTCACTCATCTGTAGAGGTTGGAGCTAGACCCTGGCCATTGAGAAAGGAGGTCTATTATCATGTTTTAATTTGGATAAGGCGTAATGTCATACAACCTAAGGCATTTGTAGAGATGTATTGGGAAGGGGGGGAAGGATAATGGTGGGTAATTAGGGGGGCTCTTGGGGGTAAATCTAATTTTCAGAATTTATATATATATTATATTATTTCTTTAGAAGCTTGTTTGGTTGTTCAACAAATAAATTTCTGAATAAAAAATAAATAAAATTTGGCATACAGTTCCACAATTTGAGAAATTAATAAGCATTATTCCAGAAATATTTTATAGAGTATTAGGTGATTTATTACTTAATGGAAAGTTAATTCATTTAATTTTAATGAATTTATTAAAATCACAATAAATTTTAATAAGTCATCCAATCTCACATCCTGCCATCAACTATATCAAAACAGCTGTGTCTAGATGAATCCAGAACAAAGAAAATTTAGTCTAGGCTTAATTAAGTACATTCATGAAAAGAAATGCCACAGCTCTTTAAGAAATCACTTTAATATTCAGCCTAGTGCTCAAGATTACTTCAGAAAAATTTTCAAATTCTCTAATTGCCTTAATTTAATTATATAAATAAATTTATAAATGGGTTCTACAATAGTTAAAAAAAAATGCATTATTTCTCAAAAACTCTCCTTGGTTTGGTTCTCCAAACTTTCATATCTTGCCCTCCAACCCATGCAAAACATTTTTTTAAAATACTCATATTTTTTACCACTGCATGGAAAAGAGAAAAATTCAGTTGACAGGATTAATAGAGTTCTCAGTGGTGGAAGATTTTGCTGATGGAGAAAACCATCCTCTTCCCCTTCTGGTCAGCAAAGCAAATTAGAATGGTGTTGAAATTATATCTGTCTTGTCATCTCCCTGGCAGGACACCTCTTGATAGGGCCTTCTGCTCCTCCCTTTTCTTGGCAGCCTCTTCCTTTGGGATGTCTGGAAATAATGGAACTTTCAAGACTAAATAATAGTGCCTGGCAGAGCTTCTGTAGTTCTTACTTAAAGATCTAAATCATATGTTTGCATCAAGTCATTTAAAGCAAACTTGAAGCACTTGAATTGAAAGTTGACATGCAACTGCTTAGCACTAGAATTCGGTTTTGCCAGCTCTCTTTGTGATTGCAACTTCGTCTAGAAAACAGGGATTGCAGTATTTTGCTAAATGTACCCTGTTGCTTTCAAAGTATATGGTGCTTCACACTTTAGGCAAGACAAGATAAAACATCCAGACAGATGACTCCAGTACCCATCATTGGAACCAGATGCATGGTTTTTAAATAGGACAAAGGATGAGGATCTGTCTGTGTCTGGTTTTGCTGCATCCCTCACATGCCTGATCTAAGCAGGAGCATTGACTGACTGCAGAGGGAACATTACAAGCCTTTCTCTCCAGAGCAAACTCCTGGATGCACTTCCAAGGACACAAAACAAACAAAAATGGGTTTTGTACTTTTCAACATCAGTATGATTCATGCAGTATTCCCAAATACATGTTCTCTGAGCGCTTTGCCTCTTGAAGAGAAATTTTATATATCCCTAGATGAGGCCTGCATTTTATTGCTAGTGTTTTTCTCAGGCAACAGATTTAAGTAATGCTATTTCTGTAAGCACTTGAAGAACTTCATTAAAAGCTTGCTGTTGTAGGTTTTATTTTGGTCTTTTAAAAAATATGGGTGTACTACTGAAACTCAAAAGCATTATGCTGTGTAAAAGAAGCCTTACACAACAAAGTATGTGTTGAATGAGCCCATTTATATGAAGTTCTACAACAGGCAGAACTAATCAATGGTTAAGTATTTGTAAAGTCATTCAAGTGGGAATGAGATGTGCATTTTGATTTGTTTTTTAAATGTCTTCATTTACAAATTCATCTGGAGCAATAGCTAATACTCCTAATACTCAGAAAGTAAGGCTATTAACAGATAAAATTACATTTCCCAGCTGTGAGTTAACAAGTCATTTTTTAACATTTTTATTGCAGTAAAATATACATAACATAAAGCTTAGTGTTGCAATCATTTTAATGTATACATTTTAGTGGCATTAAGTGCATTCACAATTTTGTGCAAACATCACCAATATCCAGTTCCAGAACTTCTTCATCTCTCCAAAGGAAAATTCCATAACCATTAAGTAGCATTCTAATCTCCTCCCAGCATGATTTTTAAATGTATCTTTCTTCTTTCCCTCACTCGTTTAATAAATGAGTATTTTTAAGTGCCTCCTTTGTCCCTGGCAATGGGGAAAGAGGAGGGGCCAACATACCAGGTCTCTACCTTTGAAAGATTCCTTCCCTACCTTGCCCCAAGGGTAAGGCTGTAAGCAGAGTCCCAGAAACACAGAGGAAAGAGGCTGCCAGGGGCAAAGGGTAGCACTGATGCAACATAAAATTGAGTTATTTGTCTAGCAATACTTTTTAAAATGTCTTTCCTTGAGAAGGTGCATTTTAAAAACTCAGACTTTCATGAAAAGTTTTCTTTGACTTTGAAAGAAAGACTTTGAAGTGCTTTGACAAATTATTTAGTGGCATCGGCAAAGGAAAGGGATCAGGAACTTTTGATTCTATTCTTGTTTGCTGGTGACTTCCTGTGTGGGTTTAGGCAAATCACTTACTGTTTGCTGTGTTACTTCTTGGAGTGTTCTTATTTCTCAGAATGAGGAAAGCAGTTAAATCTTCTAAGTTAGAACATACATGGCTGAATTTATGCAACAACTGTAATAACCTACTTTCTGAATGACTGATCATTCAGCCTTTCTCAGCAGGACCATTCCCCATGGCCTCATCTGCATCCATTCAAATTGTGTTCTAAGGAGCAATATTTGCCTGATCATAATCACAAACTAGATACCAATGATAAACTAATATGAATATCGAACACAATCACGAATTTAATCACAAACCAGATTTTAAACATATTTTTAATGAGAAAGAGAATGATCAAAAGTAAGCACTTTCATATACTAGGTTAGGAGGAACATCTACACACACACACACACACACACACACACACACACACTTTCCTCTCATTTTCGAAATTAGTCTGAACTTCTGATATCAAGCCCTCTGGACAAACTAAGAGTCACAGAAAGTTCTTCCTCCAGGCTACTCATTCTTAGACTTTCTATTTCTACATTCACATTCTTTAGTTTGCTGTAGTTTCTTTTCAGGGCAATTTGGGAACATACAAAAAAAATTAAAATTGAGTTTTATATATGCCTTGATCTTCAATGCTGTTACTATTCATCTTAAAGATACAACATTATACATGATCATGAAGAATAAATTTTAAAATTTTATTGTAAAATATTTTAACAGGAAAACAATGTAAAAATAACAGTGCCATAATAATCTGTGTATATCTGTACAATATTTGATACATGTATTTAACTAAAAACCAAATAAGTTAGAGGTTTTTCATATAGCATGGAAGGATCAAGATATACTTTCATGGGATCCACTTATTAAATTATCAAATCAGTATTGAGCACTAGCTATATTCCAGGTGCTTTTCTAAGTTTTTAGGTGTAGTAGGGAACAAAGCAGCATTCTTGTCCCCTAGAAGCGTATATGGACAAAGACCTTATAAATCAGGTGGTCATAATCTCTGGGAAGAAGCATATTTGGAGACATAGCTCTGTGTAATGACAACTTAGGGATTTGTACTGTTGGTGTCATAGCAGGTGTCATGGAAGGCAAAGGGAAAAAGGGGAGATCACACAGGGACTCTCAGATGCTTCCATATTGCACTTTTTTTTACATACTATTAACCAAGGCAAGTCACATGGACTTACCTTACCCCAAGATGGGAAGGAAATGCAGTTGCCTCTCCCACCACCACAATTCCAACCCCCATGCTGGAACAGAAAGGAAATCCCAAACCTGATTAAACAGCGCTAATATTTACACAGGACAGGCTTATGGTGCTGCTAATCAAGTCCCCTCTACTAAGTTGACCTCTGTGTTCTAGCAGGGAGGTGAGGACAGTGGGAGAATTCACTCTGTGAACATCTGAGGGAAGAGCCTTCTAGCACATGAGACAGCAGGGTGCTGATTTGAGGGAATGATGCCTGGCCTGTTCAGGGTAGTACAGAGGCTGAGCTGATTGAATGAATGTGGAGGATAATGATAAGATATTAAGATAATGCCATAGAAGCAGTAGAGAGCCTAGCCCCAGAGAGCCTTCTGGGCAACTTACTATAAGGACTTGGCTTTAGTACTGAGGAAAAAGGGCTAAAAGCAAGAGAATGACAAGGTCTGTGTAATGCTTTTTAAGAGATCAATCTGTCTGCTGTAAGGAAAAAAGAACTCAGGGCAAAAGTGGAAGCAGGGATGGAATTTAGGTGATTTGCAATAACTCTGAAGAGGTAATGGTGTTTTAGGATAGAATAATGGCATAAGAGGATTAGAAGTGGTCAGATTCTGTATACATGTTTAAAGTATCACACACAATGAGGAAAATGTAAAAAAAATTCAAGATGATAAAATATATATATGTATATATATATAGCTATGTATGGTTAAAGACTGCCACTGAAAATCATGGGAGGGGACAGAAAACATTTCCTTTCATTTTATACTATTCTATTGTTTCATTTTTCCATTAGCATTCATAACTTTTAATAACCAGCACTAAATAAACTAGAAGATGTGGCTTGAATTTGCATACCACCAAAATAAGGGATTTATAAAACATTATAAACTACAAGTCTATATTGAAGGAATATATTTAAATTACATATGTGCAAATTTTTTTCTATGAAAGAGAAGAATTCATCTAAATTATAAAGAACTATATAGTGAATTATCAAATTGGATCTTCACAACAACCCACAAACACCTGTATGAAATCCATTCGTTTGAATATTGATTGATGTATTCACATATTATTGAGCATTTTACCATGGACATAGAATTAATAAGAGACTCAAGGGAATATTAGATTAAAGCTGAAAAAAATGTACTAAGCTCAATGGAAGTGTACACAGAAAATATCATTGCTTTCAAAAAATGAAAAAATAATTATGTTGAGTGGCACGAACAGAAGTAAAATTGTATAAGAACTCAGAGGTGATTAGTTTGGTATATTCAGCATGTTAAAAACTCTTACTAGACTGCTGTGTACAGTCTAGAGCTCCAAACTACACACAGATAGGAAATCATGAAGACTTTCCACAGAAGACAATTAAAGGATTAAAAAGTAATGCTTAGTAAAGGCTACAGATAGGAGATTATTTAGCCTGCAAAAGAGGATACGATAGGAATGGTGGCTTCACATTGACCTTTAAAATAACCAGGGGTTTTAAAGATCCTGGCTTTCTCTTCTCTCCTTCAACTGAAAAAAAGAAAAAAATAAAGAAATGGTTTGAGGCTGCAACATCAAGTCAGACACAATAAAAAGTGAGGCTTGTTAGCATTGGTATGAAGTCATGGCATTTGTTTCTCAGGAGGTTTGGTCTTTAAAAAGAAGATCGATTTTCATCTACTTAAATGACTTCCCAAATCCCCTTCATCCTTCTGATTCTCTCTCTGGAGAAAGGGATTCCTTGACCTGGCTTAGCAATCCATTCCTAAGCCAAATAGCCTTCAAGGTCAGGAAGCTTTCTAGTATAATTCACCTAAATATATCCGGCTTCAACTTGAATCCATTTCCTCTTGCTCTGTCCTGGGTGGAAAGAAAGAAACATTTGTCATGGAGTTCCATTTCAGAACATTTCAAATAATTCAAGACAGCAATTCTGTGCTCTAGCCTTCCTCCCTCCATGCTAAATGATTCCAACTCCATCAATACATCAGAGATTTTGCCCACCTTTTAATTCAGTTCATTACAGCATCAATCACAGCACCTCAGTTTACAGCAGTGAATTGAAACTTGCAGAATCCCTCTGTTCTTCATACCTCTTCTATGGAAGAGAGCAGTTTTGATTAAGGTGCTATATCACAGTCCTCTGTGATAACAATAGATGCAGGAGGAAATCAGGTTTCGAAGCCTTAGAAGTTAAATATATGTTCAGTTCAATTCAACTAAAATCATGCGCATCGGGGAAGTCAGATCTTTTATTGGATTGTCACTTCTACTTCCTAAAACTTTTATGTTTGTGATTCCTAGGTATGTTTTTTTACCACAAATGCCAAAACATCAGTTTGAACCAGCTTGGAACAACAAAGGGAATTTACGTAAGGAAGTCAGAGAGGTAAGCGTGCAAATGAATCTTAGCAATCAGAATTAAATATGGCCAGACCTTTTCCTTTTAGACACTTTGAGTTTGCTTTTCTCTGAACTTCAGGTTCAAGTTTTCCTCCCACTGACCAGCTTCAGGGGATTCTAATTCTTAAATATCAGTTAAATTTTCCCGCTCCTCTCCATTCTTAATTCGACAACCACCAATCTGTTCCTAATTATCTCTACCCAGACTAATGCAAATTCTTCCTAAGAGGTTCCTCTCCCCTCAGCTTCATTCCTCATCATCCATTTAAAATGCAAATTGCATCCTGTACCTTCTTTGGTTATAAACCTCCAAAATCTCTTATCCTTTGCCTAAAGAATAGAAATCCAAACTTCTGCAATATTCAAGACCCTTAATTACTAGCACCCTTCGAATTTCTCTAGTTTTAACCTTTCCTTAAAATTTAACTACTCTGAACTGCTTGGATTTTTTCTAAATACACATAACTGTAATTTTCTTTTTATGTGTATCTTTGACAAGTCTTAGTGTTAGAGTAATGCTGCCATCCCAGCATGAGTATGGAAAGGTGTTCTGTTTTTGGGAAAATAGTTTGTGAAGGACTAACATTAGTTTATCCTTAAAGATTTAATAAAATTCAACAGTAAAAACTTTTGATCCTGGGGCTAGAGAAGTGGCTTGGTGGTTGGAGTGCTTGCTTGGCATGCATGAGGACCTGGGTTTGAACCCCAGCACCACATACACAACTGAGTGTAAGAGAAACAAAGGCAAGATGAAAAAATAAATACAATTGATTCTCTTTTTCTCTCTTTCCCTCTCTCCCTCTCTCTCTCTCTCTCTCTTAAAAAAAAACAGACATTGGTCCTGGACTTTTCTTTGTTGGAAAGACCTTGAATTACTGATTCCATCATTTCACATGTGATTGACACATTGGGATTTCCTATACTCTCACGGTCTCATTGCATTAAGTTACATGTATCTAGAAATATATGCATTTTTTTCTAGGTTTTCCAATGTGTTGGGGTAGAGTTGTTTACACTATTCTCTAATGATCATTTGAATTTCAG